>CAJHQP010001988.1:0-96814 GCA_905132765.1 Moricandia arvensis | reverse complement strand
GGGACGAGGTGAAAATGGATTGACTGATCCGAATTTCCAAACGAGCGAGTCGGATTGCTCGTGCCACCTAACTCGCCCGTCCGGCGAGTTGGGCTTGTCCAACTCACCGAACGGCCAAGTTGGTCTTCTCGATCCATCCAACTCGCCCGTTTGGCAAGTTGGACTTGTCCAACTCACTGAACGGGCGAGTTGGTCAGTCCATGTGGTTTGGTTTCCCTGTTCGACGAGCTTGACGTCCTACTCGGCCAAATTCTCTGTCCGGGGAGTTGGATGATCATTCTTCTAGTCGTTTCATCGTATGACCTTTCAGGGATATGTTTGCCAGTGGTCTTTCGACAAACTCTTCCTGATGGCTATTTTGTTCAGATCGCTCCTTTGTGGTCAATCAAGATTTTAACCTCGATTTTTCCCCTTCGCTTTTTCCGAGACATTATCTCTTTCTTTCACAAAGGTCACATTTTCCCAGTAGGTTTCTGACGTTGATTTCGTCGTAACCGATTTTGACCCCAACAAACTCTTGAAAATAAGTTGCTTGGATTTAAATTTATCAATGATTTGTATTCAACTGATCCAGACTTTAAATAGATTTACAGAAAATGTTCCAAGGCCGCTTATGGGAATGACAGTACCCACGTGGCATCGATCGATGGTAGTACGCGAGTTCAGATGGTTTCGACTTTAGTTGTGGTTCGAGACGAGAGAGGAGACATGTAAGACCTTGAAGGTCATATGAGGAGGAGGAGGAGGAGGAGGTGATGGCCATAAAATGTCGGGCCGGGTCAGAATAGATACATACGGCTTAGTAGCCATTGTTCCCATCCCCAGCTCTCTCGTCATATCTCGGATATCAGACCGGAGCCCCAGCTTTGTCAGGACGTATCTGTCGACGACCCTGGTGGGCTCAAAGGAAACGCTTTATCAGGCGTTGTAATAGAGGCTGACGTAGTTGTCCCAGTCCTGAGATACAGCTCTGTGGGTGCATGCCCTTGAGGCTACAGCTGCCTTAGGATCAGGGTAATGCTCGAGGATGTCAATCAACTTCTTTTCCTCCTTGGGCCAAGGGTCACGGCTTGGAGGGCCTGATGGTGCAGAACTGGAGCCACCAAATTCGAAATGTGTTTAGGTTCTTCTCTCGTTCATCTGCAATTGCAGAAATAAAAAAGAATCAGCAATTAAGCACAAATCGTTACGACCGTCGATCGATGGTCCCTCACGGGTATCGATCGATGGTCCGTCGTAATATCATGATATTTTTATCTCTCAAATTGAACAAAAAATCATGCAAACTACAATTACAATTAGTTGATAACTCCTAATCTAGTAATCCATCACCCTAAACCGTTCAAATTCAGATATAAACCCTAAAAATTTCAATTTTTCTCTCAAACCCTAGAAACTCCCATAAATAAGAGATTTAGAGAACATACCTTGAAGATCGGGTGATTAAGTGAACTAAACAAATAGATAAGGTAAAATCGAGTGGGTTAGCCTCAAGAATGAGCAAAATCGACCAAAATATGATAGAGAGATCGGCTCTTAAAAATTGCAAAGTCTTGCCGGTTATGGAAAGTTTTTATTAAAAGGGGTTGTGCCGAGCTTATATAGACTCGACGCTCTTCCGTCGATCGATGGTCGTTTGTGTGCCTCTTATTTCACTTTTAAAAATTAACATGCACAATTGTATATTTATTAAATATAGTTATATATTTTAGATTATTATTATTATTATTTATTATTTTTTATAACTAAATTTTTTTAAAAAAACTTTTAAATCTAAATATTCACAAGTGGGTTGCCTTCACTCATGGCTTGTTTAAGGTCGCAAGCTTGACAAAAAATTGGGCTTATTAATCGGGATTTGGCATCTCTAGACTTATGGTGTGAGAATGTGGAATTTCAGCTCTAGCCTAATAATGCTTTACTCCTTTCCCATTCAATGTGAAGTCCTCCCCTTTCGGGTTAATCCGAAAAATTGCTCCATAAGGTTAAACTTCTCTCATGGTGAAGGGTCCTGACCAACGAGAACGCAATTTACCAGTAAATAGAGTCAACCGATAGTTGTACAAGAGTTCTTGGTCATTAGGTACGAAATGCCTAGAAATGATTTTCTTTTCATGATAGGCTTTAGTTCTCTCTTTTTACAATTTCGAGTTCTCGTAGGCGTGATACATGATCTCGTCCAGTTCATTCAATTGGATTAATCTCCTTTCTACAGCGGGTTTAGCATCAATATTTGTTGTTTTGATGTCCCATTATGCTTGGTGAGCTAGCTCAGCTGGGAGATGGCATGCTTTTCCATAGAGTAAGTGGATTGTGGTTGTTCCTAATGGTGTTTTAAACACCATTCGGTAGGCCCAGCGTGCATCATCCAATTTTAAAGACCAATCTTTACGGGTTGATCCTACCGTCTCTTCTAAGATTTCTTTGATTTGACGGTTGGATACTTCTACTTGTTCGCTAATATGAGGATGATAGGGTGTTGCTACTCGGTGGTGAACTCCATGTTTCTTGAGTAATTTTTCGAACACTTTGTTAATAAAATGGGTATCTCCGTTGCTTATTACGATTCGTGGAACTCCAAATCAAGGAAAGATTGTACTTTTCAAAAGTTTGACGACTACAGCAGCGTCATTTTTTGGAGTACTTATCGCTTCAACCCATTTGGATACGTAATCTACAGAGACTAATACGTATATGTTCCCTTGGGAAGAAGGAAAAGGGCCCATAAAGTCAATTCCCCAGAAATAATACCCTTCAACTTCAAGTATGAAATTCTGTTCCATTTCGTGTCTCTTGCTGATTTTCCTCTCCTTTGACAGGGATTGCACTTTGCTACGTAGGCTTGAGCATCTCGAACATGGTTGGCCACCAAAAGCCTGCTTGTTGAATTTTTGACACTGTCTTAAAACTGGCGAAATACAATGCATAATCGGATCCATGGCAATGATACAAAATATCTACGGTTTTGCTTTCAGAAACGCATCGTCTGTATATACCGTCAGAACAATGTTTGTAAAGGTAGGGTTTATCCCAGTTATATCACAGGATTTTTCTCAGAAATTTCTTTTTGTGGTATTTAAAGGGTTTTGGTTCTACGTCAGCTGCAAGATAGTTCACAATATCTGCGTACCAGGGTCTATCTTAGGTGTTCAAAGCACACACCCCCGGACTTAAACTTTTACCTCCGGGAGAATGACTATTTAAAATCGAAGGAGTGCATCCAACATTTATATCGAGTGGAAAATTATCTCATGATGCTCTTCGGAGATATCACCGATCGATGGTTCTTCGCAGGCATCGATCGATTCTTCCTCATCTGAGAATGCACATAACCAATGAAAGGTGATTCTGCATGGTAGACAGTTTCTATCTGTAGAAAATCATCGAAAGGGATGTCTTCCTCAACTCTTATTCGAGATAAGTGATCTGCGACTCCGTTTTCGACTCCTTTCTTATCATTGACTTCTATGTCGAATTCCTTTAAGAGGAGAATCCATCTAATATGCCTAGGTTTTGCATCCTTTTTCTCATTAAATACTTCAAGGCAGTGTGGTCGGTATGGACTATCACTTTTGAACCGACTAGATAAGAGCAATTTTTTTCGAAAGCGAACAATACAGCTATTAATTCTTTTTTTTATGGTCACGTAATTGTATTGTGCATCATCTAGAGTCCTACCTAGCGTAGTATATAGCGTGCAGCTTTCTGTCCTTTTCTGTTCGAGCACAGCATCCCCCCCCCACAGAGAAATTGCTGGCGTCGCACATAATTTCAAAAGGTAAACTCCAATCGGATGCATACACAATCGGAGAAGATACGAGGGCTGATTTGATTTCTTTTAAAGCTGTCAGACATTCAGGTGTGATGTCCAATTTCACTTCTTTGCATAGGAGTGCTGTAAGAGGTCTAGCAATCTTGCTACAATCTTTTCTAAATTTTCTATAAAATTAAGCATGTTCTAGAAGCTTCTAACTTCTTTCACGTTTGTGGGTGTTGGCAAACCTGTCAGTACTTCGATTTTGGCCGTGTCCACTTCAATACAGGCTCCTGAGATCTTGTGTCCCAAAACGATTCCACTGTTAACTATAAATTGGCACTTTTCCCAATTGAGGACTAGGTTCTTTACTTCGCATCTTGCCAATACCTTGCACATGTTATCCAGGCATGTTTTGAACTCTGGACCGTAAACTGAGAAATCGTCCATGAAAATTTCCATGAAATCTTCCATCATGTCAGTGAATATAGACATCATGCCTCTTTGGAATGTTGCAGGACCGTTACAGAGTTCTAAAGGCATTCTCCGAGATGTGAATGTTCAATATGGACAGGTGAAAGTGGTATTTTCATGATCGTCGGGATGTATAAGAATCTGGAAAAATTCTAAATACCCATCTAGAAAACAACAGTATTAATGACATGCGAGCCTCTCTAATATCTGATCAATAAAAGGTAGAGGAAAGTGATCCTTCGGCATGCCAGCATTTAGCTTTATGTAATCGATAAACATTTGTGTCCGCTTACATTCCTCATTGGGATCAATTCGTCTCTGTCATTTAACCACTGTAATTCCTCCTTTCTTTGGGACAACATGAACTGGACTGACCCAGTTAGTGACCCAGTTACTATCTGATATCGGGTAAATAACACCTGCTTCCAGAAGTTTCATGATTTCCTTTTTGACTACTTCTTTCAGGTTGGGATTTAATCTTCTTTGATGTTCAATGGATGATTTTTATTCATCTTCCAGGTGTATCCTATGCATGCATAGATTGGGGAAAATTCCTGGAATATCATCATAATAATATCCGATAGCCTTGCGTTGTTTTTGCAACTTGTTAAGCAGAAGTGCTTGCTCTCCGCTATTCAGGTTGGCTTTTATGATGACGGGTTATGAGTTTTCATAAAGAAAGGCATATTTATGTCCAGCCTGTTGTGGGCACATGACTTGAGGTTCCTTTAATGTGCAAGGGTCCAACCACATGGTCAGGCTTGCGAGTAATAAGAGATGGGTTCTACAAGGCAGTCCAGGAGATACTATCAAGACAAGACCGGCCTCAAAGAACTACTAATTGAAGAAATGGGACAATTGAAGATTGAGAGGGGATACAAAATACACAGCAAACTTAGCACTTAGAGCGATTTAGGCACTTTTCCGTTTTCAACTCTCGAGCTGCGACTAAACTAGGTTAACAAGTCTTAGGTGGTTAGAACTAGGGAATTTGCCAACAGCTCTTGCGGTCGAGGCTTTACCTGTTGTAACGCTCATTCACGAATTCGGAACAAGATCTTCTTTGCTCTCTTTCGTTTTATCGATTATTTACTTCGTCTGTTTTCATTCTCTGATTGCTTGACGTTTGGCTTAGCAGAAATCCGGGACCTTTGAGAAATTTAGGGTTTCTTAACTTTCCTTATTTTTCGGAAATCAACAGTGCGAATTTCGGTTCCCACATTGATCTGATGAAACGTCCAACGAAAATCTTCCCCAGCGACTTACTTAATTCATTGCTTGAAACTGACCTTCAATCTGCACCGGTTGGAAATTAAACGGTCTGCATTACTGTGTAACTTTCTTCAGCAGTAATAACTTCTATAACATTCACGTCGTCCTCTAACATTTTCTCGAATCTCTGGAACTCCATAGTCTTTTGACTACTCCGATAATTCTTTGCTAAGTTCCCCTAGGTTTTTCCTTATGATCTTTAGCTTATCCTCTTGGCGGAAATATCTCCTTATATCAATGTCGTAGGCTCAATCTCCAATCGATCCCATGCCCGAGTAGAAAATACTACTTTTTCAACTCTTGAAATCTTTCCAACTCGATTTCACCTCTCCGAAGTAATGCTTGACTCTTGACCAACAGCTCATCACATTCATCTCCAAGTAACTTGCTGCCAAATCCTTCTTGTAACTCTCTTTACAACAGGCCCCGTCAATGTTCTGCTCAAAGTGTTGCATTCAAGATCTACCTCACGCCAATGTCCACCTCAACAGTTTAGTCCTTCCTTGTATCTTGTATTCCTAAATAATTCTTTACAGTCGAACCATCTCCGCCACCATCTGTAAGTTTAAAACAAATGCTGAATCAATCAGGCTTATACAGCTCTTGTTCTGGTACGACTCAGCATAAGATGGATAGACTTGAGCAGCGGAAACATCAAGTGCATCTGAGTGTTCATAGGCCGTCGGATTGCCCTGAATTGGATCAAAATCAACGCCCACCTTGACATTGATAACACATGAGTCCAGAGATGTCATAGATGTGTCGACTTTGCCCCATAAGTCCCTCTGAAGGATCGATATCCACACTAGAACTTGAAAGCAAGGTAAGAAAGGATGATGATCCCGACTCCGAGCATGATGGAAATGAACCAAAGCATGACATTAACAATCCCGTGCATGAAAATAACAATCCCGAGTACAACAGTACGAAACTTGAGCATAACGATAACAAAAAAAGTAAGTACGCTCCACCCCGAAGACATGTCTTGGCGCATCTGATATGAAAGATTATGGTATGGTAACTACCTATGAAACTATCTATCCTAATATGAAGGAACCAGCCAGCATATCCTAGTTATCCTTGCGACATACTTTGACTCAAAAACATTTGAAGGATGTCCCACTCTAGGATCTTATAACCATGCTCTGATACCAACTTTCTGACACCCACGGTTTTGTCTAAGTACAAGTTGACTCGACCGGTCATGCAAAAATCAAACGGGAAGATGCACAACCAATCACTAGTAACTTAAATCAAGTCCAGAAGCCAAAATGTGTACATAAACGATTAACCCAAAGTTCCCAGAGTAGATTCAGGTACCTTAGGCCAATCGCCTAAGTACACATATCCTATTAGGTACAACCCAGGCTTTTCTACCCGACTGAGTAATACCCAATAGTTAGTTCATCCGGACAAGGACTAATATCATATGAAACTCGTACTTAAAGAAACATTCTTTAATACATTATATAATATTCTTTCGAAGGCATCTTACAAAATGTTATGGATTAACCTCGTGGTTTTCGGTCAACAAACTTTATACATAAAATATATCAAAACTACTTTGCAAGGATAAGAAAACTTCCGCTGCATTCCTTCCCATCCTAGAGTAAAGGTCTTCCGCCTACTGGTAACCTGCATCAGAAATGGGTCACTAGTTTACATAGTGAGTCTAATCCCACACCCCAACATATATCAATAATATCCGAGCAATTAACTTCATTTGTATGCAGCGGAATATTTTCAATAATTATTATAATATCTATATATATATATATAAGGCCAATCATTTCATCGATGTGAATCCTATCTTAAACATCACCTCCATGTCACCCGCCATTCACTCATATATAAAGACAATATATATACTAGACCAGATAAGCCACAAAGGCTAACCGAGCCTAGTGAGTTAGCATTACCATCATCCTCGAACGTCCTTATGAACATTCAAGACTGCATCTTCATGTACACGGCCTCCAGGGTGCTAACCTATCATCGTGTCTTCATGACCTTGTTCCATTTGCAGGACTAACTCACATTAATGCGGGGGCTTTAGGGAGAGTGAATATGATAAGTTTCACGTGATTCATATTCATATACTTAATAATATTCATATATTTTAGTACTTGAGAACAAGTACTAAGGCTTAGGAAAACCTCAAAGAATTATTCTTAGTAATTCCTTAGTGTTTACACAAGGCAAAAACTTCATAATTAAATATTATCAAGAGACAATACTTAATCAATCAACCATATTTAGTATGCAATCATGCTATACTCATTCATAACTCATTAATTATCTATCTAGACTCACCTTTGAAAATATGAGATTGGCTAAAGAAGACTTGACACAAGCTCAGCTAATCACACTCCACTTCACTCCTAATTCAGAACGTCCACAAGGTTACCTGGACTGATCTTCAGACTTTTCCGACAAGCTAAACCAAGACAATACGATTGGATACAAGATTATTCAGTTCGGTTCAAACAAAAACTAAACTCAGCTCAGATCATCAACCTATATCAGTTCACTAACGTTTCTAAGAAAATAATCAGTCCATGATAACCTTCTTACCAAAACAGAACATATCTCTAATTGATGAACAAGGATTATTCTTCAGGCTTTTCTCGACCAATGACCTGAAATAAAGCAGTTTGGTACACAAGATCATCAATCCAACAGTTCGGTTCTGAAGAAGAAACTTAAATCATTTCCTATCAGCTCGGTTCAGGACAACGGTTAGCAGTTCAGATAAACTCAGACTAGATTAGGATATGACAAGTCCAGATCATAGGCAGCTCGGCTCAGATCAGGACATACTCAGCTCGGTTTAGTTCAAGATAAGATCAATTTAGTTCGGTTTAATTACAACATTTCATATTAGTTCAGCTACTGGTTCTATGAGGCAGACAAAATCATAAGCCAACCAAGAATTAACCATAGAAGTGCTTGTACAACTGATCTTGACAAGTTAACCTTCACACATCAATCGGTTCTCAGCCGAACATGACTGAACCAAGAGGCTGAAGCTTACCGGTTTTACTCAACTGATTAAACTCGGATGGTAGTCTCTCTTCAAGCTAATCACGACTTTACCTTTCACATCAGAGTTCAGGGTTGGATCAAGATCAGAAAGAGAAAAAGTCGTGGACTGTCTTATATGGACTGAAGCTTAATAAAACTGATCTCATCAAACTGATAAACTCTTACTGCTGAATAACATGGACTCAATTTCAGGACGCCAAGACTTTAGCACTTAACCACACCAGAACACACTGATTAAAGTCACTAGAGGGTGAGAAAGGGTCGTCCTAGCTCACGTCTGTTCTCTGAAATTTCACACATTTTTCTTTATGAATTTTCCTCACAGATTTTTCTCTCCTCTCTCTCTCTGAATTTCTTTCTTTCTCTCAGGTTTATGCCGACCAGAATGAAGAGGAAGAGGTTAATAATATATGAGAGATTCTTCTGATGATTAAACCACAGGGCCAGCAAGCTGAGCTCTCAGAAAGACACATGGTGAGCTGCATCATCATTTATGTCCAATGAAGTAACCAAGCAGTTGAACCTTTCCCTTCCATGAAGAAAGCTGCAAGCAGCAGAAGCTAGTAGCTTGTGACTTGCACATGACTTACTTAATAACCAAAAAGGCAGGCAGCTGTGAAAATAACATGATCATTAAATGAAGCAAGCAGGCAGGTTGGTGAAATGCACAAGATGGGTCAGGAACCATTCATGAAGCTCGTCGATAATCTTTGGATAGTTTTCGGCTAAAAATTTCTTGTCCGTTAATTCGCGTCCTGCTCTCGGACAAACTCGTCCATCTTGAGTAAAAATCCACCATACTAATTAACACTCGACCAAAACTCTCAAGGGGAGGTCTTTCGGCCACAAGACAGTCCCGTCGAGACATTAATTCACCGGGTCGATTTTATTTTAATTCTGATCGGACCAACTCCAAACATGTCGAGCGGAATTTTTCTCGACCAAAAATTCTTTGGCTCATGAGGGTTATTACACACTGTATTTGGGACGGAATGGGATGAAATATATGCTTTCATATCCCTGTTTGGTTATTCTTTTTGCTGGCATCTCCTAGGTAGGCATATATCATAGTTGATAGTGCTTTCTGTATTCTGATTGCCTTACTTGCTTGTGATGTAGATGCACTTGGATCACATTCTCTTATTCTGAAAGGAGAGAAGACCATTCTTCAAGTGCGGAAGCTTCCTCTGGAGCATCGACAAGAGTCATTTCTAGTTAGCAAAGACGTTTTGCAGAGCAGCAGTTTGTAGGGTAAGTTTCATTTATTTTCTTTTGTCGCCCTTCGGAGCAGGTTATTGATACGGCCTCAGATAGCTTAAAGAGCTATAATACCTCTTGGGGGAGTGGTCCAGGAGCTTTTATGGCTCTTGGATGCTTGATGAACTTCACTCAAAGGTTGTGGATTACCTTGTGTTCTTTTGCTTCGGCTATCTTATGATGTAACCTCGTTTACTGATGCCTATTGGATATCACGTAAGCAAAAGGGTCCAAATGAATGATCAAGGTAGAGGTCTCCAAAGAGACAAAAATAAAGCCAAAGCTTTGGAGAATTTTGTTAAACTAGTGCATAGTTACATTATGTGCAAACTTTGGCTTATAAAGAACAGACTGGAAACCCTAACTAGAAAACTCCATTCCTAATCTAAAAAGGAAAACCTAAAACCTATTTCTAATTACTTTAAGAAAACCCTAACCCTAGTCTAAATAGGAAAACCTAACACTAATGGGTTTACAAGAAAATAGAATTACACCTAAGTTAAGTAAACCGGCCAACTTGAACCAAGATGGTCAATCATTCCACTTCTTGGGCTTGAAAGGACCTTGTTCAACCTTCTCCAACATATGCACGACCCAAATAGCTTCTGGCTCGTTCCACTTGTTCCTTAGATTTTCTTGATCAATGTAAATCTTCTTCCGGGTCAATAGTAGAGCTCCGGTCCATTAGCTGCCTCTTTAGATCCATTGTCGACCACTCTATTTACTCCCACGTGTCCATGTTGCAAGCTGAGATGAATGCAAGCTCCGGTTCGAGTACTGATCATGTCTTGGTAATTTATCGCCTTGTGGTCAAAGTGCCTTGTTGTTGACGGTTGATTCAAGTAGTTCCAATGCCGCATCAAGAGCTCTTAGCTTCTCTCTATCAAAATATTTCGTGGAATAAGCGAATAAGCTCGATGTTTTGACCTGTGAACCACATCTTAAAAAGTGACCTAGCTGGTTTGCACATGATCTTTAAATCCTTGAAATTAAGGCTGATCCAGATCGCATCATCTGCTCCTCCTTTAAAAAGATTTGCCCTCAAATTCAGTCCTTCTAATATGATAGAACCATTCATATGCTGCTCCAAATGTGTTGTTCCTTTAGCTAGTACTTTGTCATTGCTCATTTGTACCTTTTGCTCTCCATATTTGATCAAGAATTTCATTGGTCGTTCGGGTGGCCGAACTAGTCCAATGTGTCTGAGTAAGAGTACATCTCGTTCATCCCTTGTATCACCACGACCACACCTCATATTGACTTGAAAATAATGATCCATATTGTCTGGTGGACGGGTTGTGTTACCTTCTTTGCCCATATTAGGTTTTGGTTTGTCATCGCCATTGCCAAGATCTATCAATGCCCATCTCGGATTGTCTTGATTCTCTGTGAAACTAAGCAAGGACGTGTATTCATTGTGTTTGATGCTTGTTCTGGACACACCATCCTCTATTCCTTCAAAAGGATTTGACCTCAAATCCCGTTCTTTAATGATGAATGGACAGTATAAGCTCAGATTCTCAGCGGCTGTTCTTTGGACCAGGGTGTTGGTGTTGTCTCCTTGCACATACATCTCTCCTCCTGGCTCAAAGACATGGTTTTGAAGTCCCTTGACAAACCTTAGATTCTCTATGAGTTTGAACTGAATACTTCCAAGAGGTCCTGTTAGTAAAGTATATAAAGAAAAATCTAATGAATCCACCTTGTTCAATCAAAGTCTCAGATGACTCGTTATGAATTACAAGTGCCTCATCAAGATATCCTTCTTTAGCCTTAATTGGATCAGGCACGTGACCACACATGGCATATTGGTTCTCCTCTTGTTCCAGCTGAATGTTCGAGTTATATTTTTGCAAATAAGTAATCGCTTCCTGTTCAATCTCTTGTTTCTCCTCAGATTGTTCCTTCTTATAACAACTTACTTCATCAATTCCTGTTAACTTTTCGTGGTACTGACCTGGGTTTTGGATTTTGTAACACTGCAGTAAGTAATTGACCAATTAAGTCCTAGAAGTTGTCAATGAACAGTGGGCTTGCCAAATAGTTACATAAGTAAGATGCGTTTGAATTAGATGTGTCTCTCTTTGTGCATCACAACCATAACAGGTCATAAGCTTTTCTTGGGCTGTCTTAGGTTGTGCTCTCATGTGTACATCCTGGACGATTTGATTCTCTCTTTCATGTTCACACTGATTCTTTTTTCTTTCCTTCTCTTGCAAAAACTCCCTTGTTGCTTTGCGCACAACCTTTTCATTAAGGTTTCTTTTGCTTTCAAAAGAAGACATTGAAGATTGGTGGGTATATGATAGGTTCCCGTGATATTGGGTCAAAACAAAAACCCTTAAACTTCAAGCGGCTCTGATACCACTTGATATGAGCTCAGATAGCTCAAAAAGCTCTAATACCTCTTCCACAGTGGATTGAAGCCTCTTCCCAAAATCACTTGAAGGTGGATTAAGGGTATGGTCCAGGAGCTTTTATGGCTCTTGGATTCTTGGGGAACTTCACACAATGGTTGTGGATTATTTTGTGTTGTTTTGCTTAAACTATCTTACAAATGTAATCTCGTTTACTGAAGCATGTTAGATATCACGTAAACATAAGGGTGTCCTTCCTGGGTGATTAAGATGGATAAGACCACGTGAATGATAAAGTTAGAGGTCTCCAAAGAGAAAAAAATAAAGCCAAAGATTTTGGGGGTACTAGAAGAGTGTGTAGTTACATTATGTGCATAGCTTTGGCTTATAAAGAAAAGACTGAAACCCTAACTAGAAATCCCCTTTCCCAATCTAAAAAGGAAAAACCTGAACCTATTTCTAATTGGTTTAAGAAAACTCTAACCCTAGTCTAAAAAGGAATACCTAACTCTAATGGGTTTACAAGAAAAAAGAAATACACCTAAATTAAGTAAACCGGCCAACTTGAACCAAGATGGTCGATCCTTCCACTTCTTGGGCTTGAAAGGCCCTTGTTCAACCTTCTCCAACATATGCACGACCCAAATATCTTCTGGCCTGTTCCACTTGTTCCTTAGAATTACTTGGTCAATGTAAATCTTCTTCATTGTCCAAATACAGCTCCGGTCCATTAGCTGCCTTTTTAGCTCCATTGTTGACCAATCCTTTTTGTCCCACTCGTCCATGTTGAAAGCTGATGATGAATGCAAGCCTCTGTTGGAGTACTGATCATATCTTGGTCGTCCATTCTCCTTGTGGTCTAACTGCCTTGTTGTTGACGATTAATCCAAGTAGTTCTAAGGCCGCATCAAGAGCTCCCGGCTTCTCTCTATTCAATATTTCGTGGAATAAGCCAATAAGCTTGATATTTTGACCTTTGAACAACACCATAAACAGTGACCTAGCTGGTTCACACATAATATTTAAATCCTTGAAGTTAAGGCTGATTCAGATCGCATCAGTTATTCATATCTTACTTTTCTCTTTGTTTAGGGAGCATGTCAGGAAGCACAAAAAGTGATGCCTTAGCAGAATACACGAAAGCTGCAGAGACAGTGTCAGCAAAGGGATCTACCAGCAAGGCCGTTTCCAAGGATGACATGACGAATATTGGAAGCAGGCGTAGTACTGTTGTGAAGGTGGAAACAGGTTATTCATCTCAAATGCTGGATGTATAACTACTAGGTCGGTACAACACTCTCAAGACAACTTACACCCCTCTGTGGTTTGTTGTTGGGGTAAAAATCGGTCATGGAAAAATCAACGGCTAAAATCTTCCTAGAAATTCCTTCGGTAAATATGAGCTGGAAATGTAGAAGAATCTATACCACATAAGCCGGGGCTATTTAAATAAGGATACAGGAACAAAACTCTGTGTATTTCATCCCAGACAAGAAATGAAAGCTTTTCTATCCAAGCATGAAAATATTGGAAAAACGTTCGTGCCGAAGGTATTTGCGATAAATGACAGGTTTTACGGAACAATCTTCCGCAAGACAAAATTTGGAAAGTTTCTGCGAGAAAACCTTATATGAAAATCTATAAGATAATTTTACGCAAGACTACTTTCAAGGGATCTATACGGAAAAACTTACAAAAAAACAAACCAAGTAGTTTCAAAATTTCAAAAAGCAATCAACAGAGATAATGAAAACGGAAAGAAGGGGCCAAGAATCTCCCATCCCCCACATAAGCCTCTCAAATCACCCACATAGCTCCCATGAGCTCTCAAATCACCCACATAGCTCCCATGTGCTCCCAAATCGCCCACAGAGCTCCCATGTGCTCTCAAATCGCCCACATAGCTCCCATGAGCTTTCAAATCGTCCACATAGCTCCCATGAACTCTCAAATCGTCCAAATAGCTCCCATGAGCTCTCAAATCGCCCACATAGCTTCCATGAGCTCTTAAATCGCCCTTAAATGTTCCATGAGCTCTCAAATTGCCCACATAGCCCCATGAGCTCTTCAAATCGCCCACATAGCTCCATGAGCTCCTCAAATCGCCAACATAGCTCCATGAGCTCTTCAAATCACCCACATAGCTCCATGAGCTCCTCAAATCGCCCACATAGCCCCATGAACTCTTCAACTCCCCCACATAGCTCTTGGATCTCCTCAAATACCTCACATAGGTCCATGAGCTCCTAAAATCGCCCACATAGCCCCTGAGCTCCTAAAATTTCCACATAACTCTTCAAGGCTCTCATCGCCCTCATAGAGCTTTCTCGTCACCCACATAGCTATACAAGGCTCTAATATCCCTCATAGAACTTTCTCATCGCCCTCATAGACATCAAGGCTCTCTCATCGCCCTCATGGAGATCTATCATCACCCTCACTGCCCTCAAGGCTCTGTCATCGCTATAATTTGATGTCACCATGTTCTACTTTGAGTCTCGATCAAAATGTCTTTTGTTTCGTCCCAATCAGAGTTTTCGTTGAGATTTTACAAAGAAAACAAGTAACATATGTTTTCTCGTAAAATTTTATGTAAAACGTAAAAATTATATAGATTAACTTAACACCATCAAATCCTCAAATTAATAAATTGATTTTGTTCAGTTTGTAAGAAAAACGACATAAAAAGTGGACGTTGGAAAAATTGATGATTTCTCCGAGAATAATCATAAAAATGCACAAGTCATAAAACGGTCTAAAGCGGCCTAAAACACGTCGAAAGCCCACTTATGGTTCATGATGCGATCTGGATCAGCCTTAACTTCAAGGATTAAAAGATCATGTGTGAACCAGCTAGGTCATTTTTTGGGTGTGGTTCAAAGGTCAAAACATGGAGCTTCTTGGCTTATTCCATGAAATATTGGATAGAGAGCTCTTGATGCGGCTTTGGAACTACTTGGATCAACCGTCAACAACAAGGCAGTTCGACCACAAGGAGATGGACGACCAAGACATGATCAGTACTCCAACAGGAGCTTGCATTCATCATCAGCTTGCAACAAGGACGAGTGGGTGAGAATGGAATGGTCGAAATTGGAGCTAAAGAAGTAGCTAATGGACCGGAGATGTACTTGGACCAGGAAGGAGATTTACATTGATCAAGTAATTCTAACGAACAAGTGGAACAGGCCAGAAGCTATTTGGGTCGTGCATATGTTGGAGAAGGTTGAACAAGGGCCTTTCAAGCCCAATAAGTGGATGGATCGACCATCTTGGTTCAAGTTGGACGGTTTACTTAACTTAGGTGTATTTTTATTTTCTTGTAAGCCCATTAGAGTGAGGTTTTCCTTTATAGACTAGGGTTAGGGTTTCCTTAAACAAATTAGAAATAGGTTTTCGTTTATCCTTTTTAGATTAGGAATATGGTTTTTTTGGTTACGGTTTTCAGTCTTATCTATATAAGCCAAAGCTCTGCACATAATGTAACTACGCACTTTAGTAAGAAAAACCTATGATTTGGCTTTATGTTTTTCTCCTTGGAGACCTCTACCTTGATCATTCACGAGGTCAAATCCATCTATCAACCTATACGAGGTTACACTCGTAGATAGCCGAAGCAAAAAAACACAAGGCAGTCCACAACCTTTGTGTGAAGATCATCAAGCATCCAAGAGCCTCAAAAGCTCCTAGACCACGCCCCTAGTCCACCTTCAAGGGATTTTTGGGACGAGGCTTCAACCCAATACCGTTGTAGAGGTAGTAGAGCTCTTAGAGCTATCTGAGGCCGTATCAAGTGGTATCAGAGCCGCTTGAAGGTTAAGGGTTTTTTTTTTGACCTAATATCACGTGAATCTATCATATACCGAGCAATCTTCAATGTCTTCTTTTGAAAGCAAAAGAAACCCTAAGGAGAAGGTTGTGCGCAAAGCAACAAGGGAGTTGTTGCAGGAGAGGGAAATAAAAAAGAATCAGGCTGAACGTGAAAGAGAGAATCAACTCGTCCAGGATGTACACATGAGAGCACAACCTTTGACAGCCCAAGAAAAGCTTATGACCTGTTTTGGTCGTGATGCACAAAGAAAGACACAGCTACTTCAAACACTTCTTGCTTATGTCAAGTATTTGGGAAGCCCACAGTTCAAGGATGACCTCAAGGACATAATTGATCAATCACTCACTGCAGTGTTATAAAATCCCAAACTCAGGTCAGTACCACCAAAAGCAACAGGAATTGATGAAGTAAGTTGTTATAAGAAGGAACAAGTTGAGGTGAAACAAGAGATTGTACAGGAACCGATTACTTCTTTGCAAAAGAATAACTCAGACATTCAGCTGGAACAAGAGGAGAACCAATCTGCCATGTGTGGTCATGTGACTGATATAATCAAGGCTGAAGAAGGAAAGATTGATGAGGCGCTTGTAGTTCATAAGGAGTCATCTGAGTCTTCGATTGAACAAGGTGGATTCATTAATTTTTTTCTTATGGCTTACTAACAGAACCTCCTGTAAGTATTCAGTTCAATCTCATTGAGCATCCGAGGTTTGTAACGGGACTTCACAACCAAGTCTCTGAGCCAGGAGCAAAGATGTGTGTGCAAGGCGACAACAATAACACCCTGGTCCAAAGAACAGGCGCCCAGAATCTCATCTTATACTGTCCATTCATCCTTAAAGAACATGATTTTAGGTTAAATCCTTTTAAAGGAGGAGAGGATGGTGTGTCCAGAACAAGAAGCAAACACAAAGAATACACATCTTTGCTTAGTTCCACAACTAATGAAGACAATCCGAGATGGGTATTGCTTGAACTTGGCAAGGGCGATGACAAACCAAAGCATAAACGGGGCAAAGGAGGTAACACAACTCGTCCTCCAGATCATATGGAGCGTTATTGTCAAGTCAATATGAAGTTGGGTCGTGGTGATAGAAGGGATGAACGAGATGTACTCTTACTCAGCCACATTGGACTGGTTGGCCACCCGAACGTCCAATGCAATTCTTGATCCAACTTGGAGAGCAAAAGGTACAAATGAGCAATGGCAAAACACTAGCTAAAGGAACAACACATTTGTAGCAGCATATGAAAGGTTCTATCATATTAGAAGGACTGGATTTGAGGGCAAATCCTTTGAAAGGAGGAGGGGATGATGCTATCTGGATCAGCCTCAACTTCAAGGGTTTAAAGATCATGTGTGAACCAGCTAGTTTATTGTTTAGGGTGTGGTTCAAAGGTCAAAACATGGAGCTTATTGGCTTATTCCGCAAAATATTGGATAGAGAGAAGCTGAGAGCTCTTGATGCGGCCTTGGAACTACTTGGATCAACCGTCAACAACAAGGCAGTTCGACCACAAGGAGATGGACGACCAAGAAATGATCAGTACTCCAACAGGAGCTTGCATTCATCATTAGCTTGCAACATGAATGAGTGGGAGAGAATGGAATTATCGGCAATGGAGCTAAAGAAGCAACTAATGGACCGGAGCTGTACTTGGACCAGGAAGGAGATTTACATTGATCAAGTAAGTCTAAGGAACAAGTGAACAGGACAGAAGCTATTTGGGTCGTGCATATGTTGGAGAAGGTTGAACAAGGGCCTTTGAAGCCCAAGAAATGAAAGGATCGACCATCTTGGTTCAAGTTGGCCGGTTTACTTAACTTAGGTGTATTTCTATTTTCTTGTAAACTCATTAGAGTTAGGTTTTCCTTTTTAGACTAGGGTTAGGGTATTCTTAAACCAATTAGAAATAGGTTTTAGTTTATCCTTTTTAGATTAGGAAATAGGGTTTTCTAGTTAGGGTTTTCAGTCTTACCGATATAAGCAAAAGCTCTGCACATAATATAACTACGTACTTTCTTAATAAAAACCTAGCTTTGGCTTTATTTTTTTCTCCTTGGAGACCTCTACCTTGATCATTCACGTGGTCAAATCCATCTATCATCACCAGGAAGTTAACTCTTCTATTTACGTGATTTCAACATGCATCACCGTATACGAGGTTACACTCGTAGATAGCCGAAGCAAAACAACACAAGGTAGTCGACAACCTTTGTGTGAAGATCATCAAGCATCCAAGAGCCTTAAAAGCTACTAGACCACGCTCCCAGTCCACGTTCAAGTGATTTTTGGGACGAGGCTTCAACCCGATACTGTTCTAGAGATATTAGAGCTCTTAGAGCTATCTGAGGCCGTATCATTTCAAAACAAGAATATGCCCATAGTACAATGACGGTGTATACGATAATGGAAAATAGGATAAATGCAAGACTTCCAAGATAAACATGAAGGTAGAGAAGATAAGGAAAACTTCTGCATAGGGATAAACTCGAATCGGGGGCATAAAGGAAAAGATGGCCGGCCTTGGAGGTATATATACGGAGAGCCAAGGCGAGGACCACAAAAATGTTTTTTTAAGCACTTAGAACTTTTGACGCTTAGGAACCTTAGGCATTATTTTCGACATGCTTAGTTTTCTATGTCTTACTAAACAAACTCACAAAGGCAGTTTGATCTCTTGTTCAACTCTTTGTAAATTGAACTACATTAGGTTTGATCCTTCAAAGGGGTACGTAGGCATCCTTTCATCAGTTCCAGTCCGAATTCAATCAAAACCTTTTTGTGTCTTTTTCGTCTTTTGTTGTCGAGCTGCGACTCAACTAGGTTTAAGGTATTAGGTGGCTAGAAGTAGAAACTCGCTGATAGCTCTTGTGCCGGAAGCTTTTACAATCTCTTGTCATGATCGCAACGCACTTACGCGGATTCCAAATAAAGATCTATCTTTGTTTAATTCGTTTAGTTACTTTTCTGCATTTTTCCGCGTTAATTTGATCCTTGTCGTTGGCCCTCGCAGAGAATCCAGATCCTCAAGAAAAATAGAGAATATCTATTTTTCTCCGCCAACAAATTTTACAGAGCAAATTTTGTATTCGACAGTTTGGGGGTAGAAGGAGGGGGCAGATTACTGTTACTCACACGGCCGAAAAACGCTTGATCGAACAGATGTCTGGAAGTATGGGAGACAAACTCGAAGCTCGTGTTGACACTATCAACGGCTACAACAATGCTTGTAACACAACTCAAGCAGCGGCTTCTCCTGTTGCCAACGCTAACGAAAGCACCGCAACACTCAATTAAATCAAAAACCTAGTCGTCACTTTTCGCCACAGGAAGAGCACAGAAACAAGCTTGAAATTTCTCTGTCTAAACAAAAAAGGCAGCGATAAAGTCTATCAAACGCCATAAAATTTTTCGCATTACCGAGTTGGAAAAATCTCAACACGTAAGTGTTCGACCAAAACACGTTTTCTGAAAACTTTTCGGTAAAAGAAAACTTGCTCTCCTAGAAACCGCAGAGAAACACTAGATTACTCGCGGAAATAGGCAGCATAGCAAATTTGGTAAACAACTCACCGCTGTACTTTTTTGAATAAATTTCGTAAAAGCCTTCAGAGATATAAAACTTTCTTCCACTTCCTGAACTCGCAGAGAAACTCCAGATTACTCGCGGAAACAGAATCACAGCAAATCGGTTTGACAATCTCCCACTCATGTACTTCTTCCGAATAACCTTCGGAGAAAAGAAGTTGATTTCTATAGAATCACTCAAGACCTAAAAAGGCTGATGAATACTAAACAGAGCAAAACGGAGATCGTATCTCTCACTGCTAAATTGTATTTTGAAACATAAGATTTCAGAAAATTTCAAGTGTCGCTTCTTTAGCAACATATTCAGTGAATTCTCGATATTTTTCTACTAAGCTTACTTCAGAAAAAATACTCAAAACTCCCTCGGATCAATCCTACGAAAACAAGAAAATTTCAGATTACGTTTCATTGCGATAATTAAGCTCATCGCAGCTAGAGTTTCTAATACTAAGAAACTAAATTTGCGGAACACCAAAAACGTGATTTTTTTCAAAAAACAGCTCTTGTACAGCCAAACTCAAAATCATTTTGTGCAGAATAACTTTCCTAAAATTAAACTCAATGATATTTTGTGGGATAATTTTCATAAAATTAACCTCAAAAAAATTTCTAAAACAACCTTTCGCAAAATTAAACTCGGCCATATTTTAAGCAACATCATTCCTAAAGTTAAACAAGACACTATTTTACGATACAACTTCAAAGAAACATTCGTATCACTTTCTTTTGAACCAATTGAGTCATGGAAAAGCATCAAAAACCATTTGCGACAAATATAAATTTAGAACACATGTAGGAGTGAGCACAACAAAGGGAACTCTTTCTCCCCGCTCATTGACTAGATCTACCGCTGCTTGACCGTTTCATTCTGCTCAATCTTTGGAATTGTTTATAATGCTTGTGTTCTAGAGTAAGTAACTAGAAACCTGAACTTAGGACATGGATAACTACGAGGTTAGGTTCTGTGCTAGAATTGACTCCATGGAGTTAGTTGTTAGATACATGAGACAACTTGTTTATTTAACCTGGCGGACTAACTTCCTATCCGATAACCGTCGATTGATGGTAGACTCTTTTGTTCGCATACGAGAGTTGGAACGAGAGGGGGGTCCTTGCATATTCATAATTCTCTGCATCTTATCCACTATAATTCACTTGCCTGAAACCCTAGATCTATCTTTTCCATATTTGAGTCAATTAACTTAATTTAGATAATTTTCTTTTCTGACTACAACAACGATAAACCTTTTATTTATAGTTTCCCTAGCTTCATCAGTAGAACACATAAATCTATTGTGTGCCCTCTCTCTCTCTGCTGATTATATCCCTAAGTACTACAATTATACCTCTCTTGGCAAGAGTAGTTCATAGGGTTAATTTGATAGATTGCTCGCTTTAAAATAAACATTAATCCGCACGCTGCCAAAATTTGTCGACATTGCCGGGGAGAAAGGATCGCCATTAGATTTATTTTCTAGGGTTTATTCTAGGCTTCTTATTTTATTGCAAGTTACTGACAATTTTTTTTCTTGTCTTTCAGGTGCATGCCCAGCAGTACCAGAAGCAAAAATATCAAGGAATTACTCTTCTCAGACCCCGTTGAAATTGAACATTCCATCCGCAAACAGGCCGACAAGCATCGATCGACAGTAGCACTCAACCGCCGATCGACCCTCACGCACCAACATCGATCGACAGTACCTATACGGCATCGATCGGCGGTATCTTGCGAGAGATGGTTGCGACATTAGTTGTGGTTTGAGATGAGAGAGGAAACCTGCATGACCTTGAAGGTCATCTGCCTAATGCAACAGGTCAGAGAATTGACGAGCATGGAACTTTAATCCATGAACCAGAAGCAGACGTTGCAATAACTCAAAGTGAAACTGCCGCTCAAGCTGCTCAACGGACATTGGCAGACTACAATCGTCCAGATCAGTTCTATGCCAATAGATCCGCTATTTGTCCTCCAGCTTTCCAGAGGAATGGTTTTGAGATCAAACCGTCCTTCTTTGCACTTGTTACGCAGACACCCTACCATGGATTGCGACATGAGCACCCGATGGATCACCTGGAGCGATTTGAGGATATAGTATTTGCTATTAAGGCCAATGGAGTCCATGAAGACTATCTATTCTTCAAGCTCTTCAAGTACTCACTTGCTGGAGATGCTTCACATTGGCTTAAGCAACTACCACCAGGATCTCTGACATCCTGGACAGACATCAAGAATGCATTCTTGCGCAATTTCTTTGATGATGCGCGAGCATAAGACTTGAGGAGCAGGATCGCTACATTCACACATGAGCCTGGAGAATCATTCAGGATCTGTTGGTTCAGATTCAAGTCCTACCAGAGAGACTGTCCACATCACGGTTTCAATGAAGTGCAGCTACTTAGCACTTTCTTCAAAGGTATTGATCTGCAGTACCAGATGGCTTTAGACACAGCTAGTGAAGGGAACTTCAGCACTAGGATTCCAGAAGAAGCAACAAGGCTTATTGAGAACTTGGCGTCTAGCAATAACACCAAGAACACAGGTTATGAGAGGAAAAAATCAGCTCCATCTTTTAGCAAGGAGCAGATACATGAAGTCAAGGCAAAGTTGGACAGTGTTCAGAAATTTCTCAAGGGGCGAGAAGTGAAAGCCCTGAAAAAAGAATACAAGGAAGAGGATGTGAATTTTGTTGGTGGAAATGGTTACCAAAGACCAGGAAATCCAGGCTACAACAGGAACTCCTATGGTGGCAACATGAGTAACTACAATCAGAATTCGCAGCAGCAGAAGCCTCGGGAGAGAAAATTGGAAGCTATGGTATAGGATACTGGAGCAGCAGCAGCAGCTGATTGTGAACTTCATTGGGAAGATATATTCCCTGTAAATCAACCTCAACACCAAGTTTGAGAATCTCAACACTCATGTCAAGAAGTTGGAGAATCAAATGGTCCAAACAAGTGAGGCCATTCAAAGTCATGAGGCCTTGATTAAGGAAAAAAGGGAAGCTAGTCAGAAGCACCACTTCAATGCGTTGATCGGTGAAGACTTTTGGCAAGAAGTGAAGAGAGAACAGCTGTAGGAAGGAGATTCACGTGTAGAAAGTTCCATGTCCTTCGGCAGATCGCATTGGTGTCAATTGACATCCAAACCTGAATGTCGATCGACATAACCTGCTGAATCGTTTGCCTCGTGGGAATCTTCTAACTTTGATCGACGCCGACACGCTAGCATCGATCGACAGCCAACAACAACAAAACCGGTTCGTTTACCTAGTCAGATTGCTGGCCTTTTTGTCAGACCTTCGAGGATGGAGACTCAAGGACAGAATGCCAATTCACCTGATCCTATGACAGCCGAAGGGCGCTCCAAAAGGAAGCAGAAGATTTCCAAACATTTTCGCAGAGAAGCAACTGACAAAGAGATGGATGGCTTTCCCAAAAGAGTTTCTAAAATTCCCTTAGATACTCAATTTGATGAAGCATATTATACTCATAGATTGAGGATGTTTTTCAGGGAATCGAAGGAAACAAAAAGGACATTGAGCGCATGATTAATGACGTTAGAGAGAAGATGAAGCAGAGGACTACTCTCAAGAAGAAAAGTGACCCTGGGAAATTTGTAATTCCATTTTTTGTCAAAGGTCAAGAATATCCTAACGCCCTCTGCGATACTGGCTCAGCAGTTAGCATCACGCCTAGAGTTATGGCAGAGAAACTAAGCCTGAAAGTGAAGCCTTCTAGTGATTCATTCACCTTTGTGGATTGCTCTAGAGTAAATTCAGGAGGGATAGCCAGAGACGTCCCAGTGCAGATTCGCAACGCCTTAGTTCTAGTAGACTTCCATTTGATGGATATAAAGATTGATTGGAACTCTTCTTTACTCCTTGGAAGAGCGTTCATGGCAACAGTGGGAGCTATCTACGATGTGAAGACAAACAGGTTGTATCTATCCTTGATTGATCTATTCAACTTCTTTGAACCTGTTAAAGTTAAGAACAAGGCTACTCAGATAGAATTGGGTGATGATCCAGGTTAGATTGCTACATGCTTCTGCAAATACGATCAAGATGAAGAGCATGCGGACACAGCATCGATCGACACCCAACCCTTGGCATCGGTAGACGGTCACTTCAACCAGAACCATTATGAGACCCACCCTTCAGCATCGATCGAAACTCACTATACACCATCGTTCGACGGTTATGCCAAAAATCAGAATGACGAAGACACTCAAGACGACATAGTCTACATAGGGCAGCAATACCGTGAGAGGAATGCCAAAACTAACAACTCAGAGTACGATGATTCTTACTTTGAAGAAGATGCAGTCCAGTACCATGCCTTTCCACTCGAAGAGAGAGGAAATTTGAGGGGATCGTATGGAAGCTGGAATGCAGCACCGATCGATGGTGGCTCTATACTATCGATTGACGACAGCCCGACAGGATGCAATGACGATTATGGCTACCTAATACCAGATGAATTTATAATCATGAGAGACCTAGATGGATATGAATGGGAAATGGATGGAAGGATTCTTCATGTGTCCAAGGACGATATCGCAGACATACTAGCTATGGCCAACAGATCAAGGAATCTCTTCAGAAATCAAACATCGGGTGAGGCAATCAGTTCAGCATCAATCGACGGCAACAGTTGGCCATCGATCGACAGTCACAATGCAATTTGGGAAGAGACTGGTAATAGAGGAGTTCTTAAAAGACAAGCTTGATGGAGTTTTCTTTTCTCAAGACTTGATGAGGGATTGTATCAACCAGAGTTTGGATGATATTTTCAGAGCCCACATATGGCAGACTTAATATGATGACGGGTTGCATTCAAGCACTCGAAGAAAGGGTAGGCAGATTGGAATTTGCTCAGAGGAAGATGGAAAATCAGCAACCAGAGCAGATGAGGCTGTAAGAGGCTTTATCAGTGCATGGGTTGAGACGAGCAGAGAGTATGTGGATACTTTCTTTCCACATTTGTATGATGAACCACCTTCCTAGTCCGGACGTCAAAACGTTAAGCTTAAGACTTTAACCAAGCTTTGAGTGGGAGGCAGCATAACAGTTCAAAACCAGCATCGATCGACACGAGGACATAACCATCAGTTGAAGGCTTGGATGGTTCACCATCGATCGACACTCACAACTGACCATCGATCGACACTCCTTACAAAGTTTGGTAACCTTGACTTTCTCTCAAACCTTTACTTATACTTTAGTTTTTATTTAACAATCCAGATGAGATATCACTGGGGACAACGTTATTCAAGTCTGGGGGAGGTTCACTGATGCTTTTATGTATTTTGAGATTTTATCTATTAAGTTTTTCAAATTGTTTTGATAGAGTCAAGAAGGAGATTATGATCAGAACTTATTAATTGACTAACCATACTTTAGCACCATTCTTAGACATTTTGGTTGCAGATATTACTAGAGGGGTAGGTACATTACCGATGACCCAATTATTCTAATTCAAAGGAATGATCACATATGGTTGCAAGTGAGGGGTAGGTACATTACCGATGACCACATTATCCACCTACAACTTTGTATTAAAAAAAGCAAAAATGAGATGGTAAGATGGAACGTAGCAGCATCATTGTCCAGTGAATTTGAGATTCAAAAATATTTGAAAGAAAATAAGAGAGAAAGGGATTAGGAAAGACTTTATACCTATACATGCAGGTGTTGAGTCCATGTGTCCTTTGATCGATACTCCCAAGGTAAAGCACTCACTTTATTTATGCAAAGAAATGAAATCAGTGGAGGAATGAGTCAGATGATATTTTTAAGTTACAGGTAGAATGGATTTGGTTGCTATACTAGGATAAGACATAAAGTTTCTCTTTGATTAACATTATTCGATGTGGCTGCAATATATTACGGTGATAGTCATACTTATACAATATGTGAGCCCCCGTTTTTCAAACCTCCTTCACAGCCTACCTTTGTTTTGCTTGAGGACAAGCAAAAGGTTAAGTTTCGAGGAGTTTATATACCTTGTTATTTACCAGTTTAAGACCATCATTTGGACCCTATTTGGGGTCTACTGTGGATGTCTAGACAATATTTTAGAGTCTTTTCAGGTCAAGGTACATTTTGGAATAATATGGAGATAATGGAGCTTATTAGAGCATTCAGGATGATATCCAGTGGATGTTCACGTTCAGCTAAGTCAGAGTCGAAGACATGCATGACCGTCGATTGACGGAGCATCCTTGTTGTCGATCGACGGCCTATTAGCAGAGGTATTGGCCTAGTTCAAGCCTAAGTCAAGAAAAGTTATGAGAATGCCCCTAAATGATTTTTGACCTAATTGATAGGGGTTCTGCCATTGTTTAGTCATAAGAGAGAGGAGAGATTTAGAGAGATTACAAAGAGTATTTACAGCTATGATTTTTCTTAGTAGCTTTAGGGGAGAAGATCTGAACTACTCCAGAGATTTGTATTGGAACCCCATTATTATTCTATGCATTATATTATTTAGTTTATCATGCTTTTTATGATTATGTCTGAGTAATTTTCTTGTTAGATTTAGGGTTTCTATGGTACTGATGAATTAGCCCCAAAATAGGATTGCTATAATGAAGAAATATCAATCTTTGAAATTGTGTTTAATGCTTGTGTTATAGAGCAGCTAACTAGAAACCTGAACTTATGACATGGGCAACTATGAGAGTAGGTTTTGTGTGCCTTTGCTCTCTATGGATTCGATCTATTACTACTGCAATTAGACCTCGTTTGGCAAGAGTGGTTCATAGGGTTATTTTGATAGATTGCTCTCTTTAAAATAAACCTTAATCCACACGCTGTCAGGTAGGTACATTACCGATGACCCCACTATTCTAATTCAAAGGAATGATCACACATTGTTGGAAGAGAGGGGTAGGTACATTACCGATGACCCCATTATTCGCCTACAACTTTGCCCAAAAAACGAAATCGAAAATAAGATGGCAAGATGGACTGTATCAGCATCATTGTCCATTGAGTTTGATATTTAAAAAGTTTCAAGGAAGAGAAAAAAGAGGGAAGAAAGGGATCAGACAAGACTACAGCCTGTGTGTTCAGAATTCCTGCAGAGGTAAGAGTCCATGTGTCCTTTGATCGATACACCCAATGTAAAACCTGCACTTTTATTTTATGCAAGAAATGATGTTCGTAGAGGGGTGAATAAGACTAGTATTTGCTAAAGTTGCTGGAAGAATGGATTTGGTTGCTATACTAGCATAAGGTACATAAAGTTTCTTAAAGATTAGCACTTATTTGATGTGGTTTCAACATAGTAGAGGTGATAAGGATAGGTTAGAGATATTGTGAGTCTCAATGTTTTCAAACCTTTTTCCAGATTGTAATATTTTTTGCTTCGGGAGAAGCAAAAGAATAAGTCTGGGAGAGTTGATATACCATGGATTTTACCACTCTTAGGCCATGGTATATGTGCTTTTTAGAATATAAAATATGGGTGTGGTGTATGTCTTAGAGTGTTTTCAGGTCCAGGTACGTTCTGGAGAACTTTGGTGATTCACGAGCTTTTTTAGGTGCAGAACTGCGTACACACGTCAGATGTTTAGCTATGGATGGAGACCTTCCAAAAGTTTGATTGAGCTGAGAATTTGACACAGAATAGAGCTTTGAGTTTTCTTTGCAATGCCACTTGTTTTAGATACATATGATTGTTAGAACTAAAGTTATTCCCGTTTTACTGAAGAGTAGTCTATCTGCCTTGCGAGAGGAAGCTGTCGAGAGGATGAAGGACTGCCGATGGATTGCACACGTTTAGTGTCTATCGACAGTGATCCCAGAAGACAGGTCTGACTTCTTTCAAGACCAACTGAAGCCAAGAAACCTCCACAAATTATCAAAATACCCTTGGACGTGTTTCTGACCTAGTTTATGTTTTGTTAAGCCATTTTTGATGGCTATCTTTTACTTGTTAGAAGAGACGAGCTTAGGATTGGAGAAAGAGATCTGAACACCTTTACAGAGAATATTTTGAACACCCTTTATCTCTTATCTTATTATTCTATGCAATTCATTCAGCTATTTTTTTATGTTTCTCATAATCATGTTTGAGTAGTTTGATGTTAGATTTAGGGTTCTTCGATGGTAATAATTGCTTGTTGATCACATACAATTGTTAGAGTAATCATTTAATTCTTTTTTAATTTGTTCTTAATGTTGTGTTGAACTTCATCACTTCAACCCTAAATTATAGGATTTAATAGTGCAAGCGAGAGCCTGGCTATAACCCTGAAACATAACTTCAATGATCTACACAACTAGTAACAAACGAGAGTTGAATTAGAAGTTTATGGAACACATTAACCCACAAAATTATAACCATTTATTAGCAGAGTCGATCGACACCGTGCAGTGGCCATCGATCTACACTGAGTTGAGAATCACGAGAGTAATCTCCTTAACCTTAGAGTTTGAGTTTGATAACTGGACTTCATCAAACCCCTAGCAATCTATTAAGTTTACATAGTCTAGCTTACCTAAGAGTTTCCCCCAAGTCTAATATTTCCCATAAGTATTTACAAATCAAAACAATCCTGAAGTCATTGCTTTCTAATAAACATATAGTGTCTAGATTTAATTCAAAAACAATAAGTCCATTGTGCAATCCTAGAGTCCCTGTGGATTCGATCCCTAAGTACTACATTGAACCTCTTATTTGAGAGAGTAAAAGTAGCTCATAGGGTTAATTTGAGAGTACACATAAAAAGCTACATCAAGCATCTTTTATGTTGATCGATGGCCTACTCGCAGAAGTATTGGCCGACTTCAAGTCCAAGTCAAGGCAAATTACGAGAATGCCGCTAAACGAGTTTTGACCTAGTTTATAAAGGTTTTGCTATTATTTAGGCAGAAGACATACACATAATACACAAAAGTATTATTTACAGCTTTTAGTTTTCTTTGCAGTTTAGGGGAGACGATCTGAACTCTTTCAAAGATTTGTATTGGAACCCCCATTATTTATTCTATGCAATATATTATTCAGTCTATCATGTTTTCATTGATTATGTCTGTGTAATTCTCCTGTTTAATTTAGAGTTTATAATGGTATTGATGAATTAGCCTCAAAATAGGATTGCTAGGATGAAGAAATATCAATCTTTGGAATTATGTTTAATGCTTGCGTTCTAGAGTAGCCAACTAGAAACCTGAACTTAGGACATGGACAACTACGAGAGTAGGTTATGTGCAAAAATTGATTGCATTGAGATAGGTTGTTAGATACATGCGAGAGCTGGTTTAATTAACCTAGCAAACGAACTTCCCGTCTGATTAGCGTCGATCGACACTTAGCCTTAGCTGTCGAATGAGAGTTGGGAAAAGAGGGGGTCAAACTAGTTAATTGGTGTTCTTGCATATTAATAGTTCTCTGCATTTTATCCACTAAAATTCACTTACCTCAAACCCTAGATATATCGTTTTCTGTATTTGAATCAACTTTACTTATTTAGACAATTTCCTTTTCTTATAAACTTACAATAAACCTTCTATTTATAGATTGCCTAGCTTAGCCATTAGGAATACATAAATCTATTGCGTGCCCTCGCTCTCTATGAATTTGATCCCAAAGTACAACAATTAAACCTCTCTTGGAAAGAATAGTTCGTAGGGTTAATTTGATAGATTACCTGCTTTAAAATAAACTTTAACCCGCATGCTGTCACTTTACCCTCGGAGTATCGATCATAGGACACATGGACTCTTACCCGTGCCAGTATCTGAAGAAACATGCATTCTTCTCTTATCCCTTTCTTCCCTCTTTCTCTTTTCTCTTAACTCTTTAGATAACTTTTGTAAGTCAAATGAATCAATGATGCTGATATAGTCCATCTTGTTCATATTTCTTTTTATTTCCCTCTTTTTTTGACAAGTGTAGGCGAATAATGGGGTCGCAGGTAATTTACCTATTTCTCGCTTCCATAATGTGTGATCATCCCTTTCTGAATTAGAATAATGGGATCATATGTAATTTACCTACCCCTCTGCATCTTTGAGGAAATCCTTTCAATCTTTTATTTTATAGATGCCAAAGAGAGAGTGAGAAGGGAATCAGAAGCACACAGATATTTAGATTCCATACTTGCAAAAGAAATCCGATCCAATGTCTGCCAAATCTCAAAGCAAGCAAATAAGTCATTATTTGGTTGGAGGTTAGCTTCGGTTCTTTCAGACTTTCTAAGAAAGTGTGATATAGTGGCAAAATCATCCACTTTGGTATCTCTAGTACTCTCTGCAATCAACAAATCAAGAATGGTTCTATAGAATTGTTAAATAAAAAGTAAAAATGTAAACTGATCGTAATCCATTTCTTAACTCAATAAAACTCAATAAACATATAAAAATAAAATACAAATTAGAAAGCAGTATCAGAAAACTCCCCCCAGAATAAAAAAAACTGTTCCTAGTGTTATCCCGTCTCGGTTAGTTCGGAAAAATTAAGTCATAAGTAAATTTGTTAGAGATAGTTGAAAATACCAGACTCTGTTACGAGTGTCGGTCGATGGTAATGTCATTATATTAACCAATTGTTGTGCGCCGTTGTCGACTGATGGTGTTTCTCGAAGTTCTTTTTTCAAAGCAAATTAAGAAAAATACAACAATTAGTAAACTCATGAAAATAAAATAAATTTAAAACATACCTAATAGTGGGTTGCCTCCCACTCATCTCTTGGTTATAGTCTTTAGCTTGACGTTTAGCAATGTTTGGACTAAGATGGGTGTAGAGTATCACTTGTTGGCAAACAAATGTCCACATATTCTTTGTTTATCTGCAACCAGGTACCAACAAAGCTTCTAATGGCTTCTTCACCTCTGGTTCTTTGGTTGTCCATGTTCTCCTCTCAATTTGACTCATCATCTCTTAAAGGTTGTCAATGCGTTTGTGTAACCAGCAAATCCTCCTATCTTTGGGTATGGATATGTCATCCAATCTCCTGGAGATATCTTCCATCATAATGTCTTGAGATGCAAAAACTCCATCAAGTTTATCTGCTAGCAGCTTCTCAGTTCCAGCCTCTGTCTAAATGGTCCGCGTGAGATGTCGATCGATGGTCGAGCTCGTTCGCCGATCGATGGTGCTTCGTCTGCTCCATCCACGTGATGCCTTTGAATGATCTGATGAGTAGAGTCCATCTTTTTCTTCATCTCCTTCATGCACGTAGTTAACCAACTGATAATGTTATTGAATGAAAACTAGATATCATCAATCCTAATGTAATAGTCATCCATCAACATCTCTTGTGCTCCGTAGATTCCTTGTACCATGTCATCTACCTCTGCTCTGCTGTAGTAGTTAGCTGATGGTCTAGTCTCGTCAAAAGTCTTTGCATGCTCTGGCAAACAAAGATGAGTGTGAAAAATGATGGCTGCTCTCTGAAGAATATCTATGATGTCTTCCTTTGACACATTGGTGATTCGGCCATCTTTATCTCGTTCCTTGCCATATTTGTCTCTGTAGGGACACCATACTCATCTCTTTCCTCCACTTAATAAAAATTCTCTGGATCACACACTTCAGGTTCTGATCTGTAACCAGCGAAGTCTTCATTAAGGTGAGTGTCGATCGATGGAAGCAGTGTTATGTCGATTGATGCCTAGTTGTTATCTGCATGGTTGTCATATTGTTGTTTTCTAAAGAGATTTCCTGATTCATTGGCCATTGCTAGTATGTCTGCTACATCCTCCTTAGATACATTGAGAATTTGTCCATCCCTTGCTCGTGCATATCCTTATGCATCCCTCATAATTCCAAACTCATCTGGTCTGAGATAACTATAATATTCATCTTATTCTGCTGGATAAGCGTCGATCGATGGTCTTGAGGCACCGTCGATCGATGTAAACGGGACTCGACTGCTTCTTCTTCAAGATAAGAAGCGTCGTAATCTGGGTTGGCCATATCTTGTCCAAGGTCGGGTTTGTCGTCGATCGATGGCAACAGGTGGGCGTCGATCAATTGTTGGTTGATGTGGGAATCAAAATTCGCACTGTCAATTTCCGAAAATAAGGAAAGTCAAGATAACCCTAACTTTCCCAAAGGTCCAGAATCTCTGCGAGAGCCAATGATAAGTGACCAAATAAATGTGGAAAATATGGAAAGATAAAGAAACGAATTTAGAAGACAAGAAATCTTTATTTCGAATTTGCGTATGAGCATTCCAGAGAAAAAAACATACAAGAAGCTTCTCTGGAAACGAGATTACAAAAGAAATTGTCTAACACAAGCAGTAAAATGAGACTAAGTTTGCTAGCACTACCACCTATGTCGAAAAAACCTATGTTGCCGAAACTCTCTTAGCACTAGATGAAAAAGAAAAAAATGGTTTCAAAGATTTCGGAGGGGACCTTACTAAAGGCAGCCAACATACCCCTTTCAATAATCACGCCGCACATTGTTCAATTTAAAGATTGGAACAAGAGATCGAACTGCCTGGGCGAGTTCATCTAGTAATCGAGTACCAGTTATGGAAACCGAACTAAAGACTAAGGTTTCTAAGTGAAAAGAGTTATTGACCTCTCGATTTCGTCTAAAATCGTAAGTGGGCTTTTAGCCGCATTTTAGACCTTTTCGGGCCGTTTTTTGACTTAAACGTTTTTACGATTTCTGTGAAAGAATACATTTGGTACGACGTCAGTTATATAAAATAGTAAAAATTACTCGTATAGTCGAGGAAATTTGTGTTAAGTCAACCGTTTCCGATTTATACGATCAATGTTAAAATTATACAAACAAGTCTTTCCGGTTTTTATCGTAAAGTTTCAACGGTAATTTCAATTGAGACAAAACAAGAGACAGTTTAGTCGAGGCCCGAAAGGGGAAAGCTGGTCGCCTGATTGGGAATTGGATGTGGTCCGTCCTACTGGCCTTATGGTAAGTTTGACGAGAATGATCCTACTCGCCTCGTGGGGAGTTGGACGTGGTCGGTCCTACTAGCCTGATGGCAAGGTTGGACAATACTAATCCTACTTGCCTCTTGGCGAGTTGGATGAGTTTGATCCTACTCGCCTGTTGGCGAGTTAAATGTGGTCGGTCCTACTCGCCTGATTGCGAGTTGGACGAGCCTGATCTTACTCACCTGATGGCAAGTTGGACGTGGTCAGGTCCTACTCGCCTGATGGCGACGTGGACAAGGGGTAGTAGGAGAGCGCGAGTAGGAGAGGACGAGTTGTAGAGGGCGAGTAGGAGAGTAGGTTTCTTGTGCTGATACCTTTCTTCCGGTCTTATTCTCTCTGTTGAGTGCTTCATAGACCTTCAGAACTATTTCATTTGTTGTACGCATGTCTTTCCGTAAACATTTCTGAAATCTGTTTTCCAGAAGATTGTTTTGTAAAACTTGTCATGTTTGGATAAAATCTCTTTATTTCTTGTCTAGTATGAAAAATACGGAGTTTTGTTCTGATAGCTTTATTTAAGTAGGCTCGGCTTATGCGGTGTAGTTTTCTTCGACATTTCCGGCTGTATTTATCTAAGGTATTTTCTCAAAAGATTTTAGGCATCGATTTTTCCATGACAGACTTTGACCCCAACAGTTAGCCCCCAGCTCATAAGATTTAATTTATAGTTCTTGGGATCTAGTGATAGGCATGTTAGGTGGAATCATGGCTAAAAGGTCCATTGACGAAACCAGGTTTTCCGAATGTTGAAATTGTTGGCTCGCTCTCCTAAGAATGGAAAGCGAAAGATTCGGGAGGCACCTGGTAAAGGCTGGGATCAAGCCTTTCGTAGTTCGTCTTGGAGTTAAAATTCTTACGATCTGTTTTCCAATGAGATCTTTACGGTTTAGTTATGTGTGGTGAAGAGATTATCGAGCATGTTTCTGCTGATGGAATTTAATATTGGACCTTTTCCGGCCTCGAGATTATCCTTGTTGGCTGTTTGCTCTTGCCAATGTGGCCATATTTACATTTTTGGGACTGACCGCCTGCGACTTCAAATCACCGGCGCTTCGTGGCTGCTTTCTAATGAATTGTGTTTCGCGTTTTAAGAGCATCTTTTTATTCGTGTGAATGTAGAGGAAAGAGTATGAGTTGTCATCTCATATCTAACACTTTTGTAGATCGTTATATTTTCTGTGTGTTTTAGGTGGGCATTATCAAAAAATTGATTTTTTTTTCAAAATTTCATGACTGGTAGAATACAAATGTAGAGACATATTTTGGGATTTCATATCATTTAAGTATCATGCCTAGATATGTTAGAGACCAGTGTGCTGGGATGAGGGCAAGACCTAGGCCTAATAAAGGTTTAGGGGTGCGATGACTACTTTGGCATACATTTCCCATATCGTTTTTGACCTGATTCCGTACCGATTTAAAGTCCGCGATAGGTTCTCGATTTATACGACTTGCCTGGTAGGAATAGAGCATCTCTCCAAAGACAATTCTAAAGTAGTCTGGAAGTGCTGACTAAAAATTTGGATTTCTTTTATGGCGCTATTATCCATGTGTCGGATGTATGAGAGCTATATCTACGAGATATCTTAGTCAATTTTGGACATTAAGAGTTTGTTGTGATTAGCAACAAACATAATGGTTGGTATTACCATTTTTGATTCTTCGCGAAGGATACGTGTTGGAGGAGATGTTAGTGCGTATGACTATTTGGTCTTCCGAGATGTTTTATCGAGAAAGGTAATTTTGTCAAAAATGGTTCTTCTAGCGTATGCGACTATTCGCGATGCTGAAGATTGTTTTTTCTTTCATATGTCATGTTTCGTGCTTGAAATGTTCGCGTGCTTGAAGATGTCGTTTGTCTTAACCCTGTTGTTGAGAAACATTTTGGTTTGTCTTCGGATGTTCGCAGCCAAAATTGTTGTTCTTGTTTGGATGTTAAGTAGTTTGATTAATGATAGAGAAATTAGGACCAAGGGGTCACTTAGATTTTTCCATGGGAAGAAGCGTTTTCATTCCTTGTGATTTTGGTAGAGTCGGCCCTCCGAGATTTATTTCGTGTATTTATAAGGATGTTTTGTATTGCTCGAAGAGCTTTGTTACGAGTTTTCCTTACATGTCGCGTTTTTAGGGGTAAAATATTGTGGCCTTAAAGTGAATTGTGGAGTATATAGAACTTGATCGACTTTTCGAAAAGTTCAAGCTTTCTACTAAGCATTTTTTTGTTAGGACTGAGTCTCATTGTGAAGACTTTAACGTATAATTTCCAATTTTGGGTTCTACGATAGTTATTTGTGAAATCGTCAATTGGCATTTTTTAGAAAAAATCGCGGATTCTCGTTTAGCCATTTATGTGATCGGATGAAGCAGTGATTGCTTGAATGGTTTGGCATGGCGAAAATAATGTGTTCAACCGCATAGCCGAGGACGTTGCTGGTCGAGGATTAAACCATGGCACTTTCGTTTTAACATTAAGGTCACGTTAGTTTAGAATTGTCCTGAAGGGGATACCGAATTCTGGTTAGGACCTGTACGGAGGGCGTAATTGGCCGAGTACCAAAGAACGTTTGTCAAGAATGACAGGCCAAGTGTGACAGAGTTTTCTGTGCTAAGATGGCCAATGGTTGTAGAAAACGATTTTCCACTTTTAGGTTTCCATTATACGATGAATGTTTCCTTTAGTCATATGAAATTGTTTTGTCTTTTTCCAAGGAAGATGAAGCCTAAGAGGCTTTATATATATCTGTGCGAAGTCAGTTGTGGGATGATTGACTGCTCGGATGTAAGCAAGGTAAGTAAAAGGCAGAAGCCAGCGAGCCGCAGGGCTAAGGAATTATATATGTTAGATCGTAGTGGGAAGATTGTTACACAAAAAAAACACTTTTTCGTAAAACTTGTTATGTTTACTTTCGAAAGTTGCTTCGTATGACTTGATCTGATTGTAAGAAGGAATTTTGGCGTAAGTTATTCAAGAAGGGCTTCTTATAGAAATAAATGGAGAGTGTTTCTTATATATTACTCGTGATGTTTCCGAGCGAGGATTAGGTTTTCCTCATTCGCGTTTTTCTATTGTGAAGTCGTTTTGCGTGATACTGATCTTGTTTAACCGTAGACTATTTTGTATACAAATTTTAGTTATATGAAAGTAATGGGTGACTGGTTTTATGAAGGTATTAAATCAGTGAAATTTATGGACAGGTCAAAGTAGCGATGTTTCCGCAGTTCTTACTAGAAACGTTTTTTCTTTGATTTCGATCTTTGGTGAAAGTCGCTCGGAGTTAGTCATGGAGTTTTACCGAAGTCTCTATTGTTGTGATATAGACATGGAACGTTCTTGTTGGGTTTTTAGAGGATTCTCATGACATATTCATTTCTTGAGTGGAACGAATTGGTCAACCAGCGGTAGATCTAGTCAACGAGCGAGGAGAAAGCGTTCCCTTTGTTGTGCTCGCTGCTACTTTTATTCTCGACTTTTATTTGTTGCAAATATTTTTGATGCATTGGTTCAATGGAAACTGGAAGAAATGCTTTGATGTTTGAAGATTTCTGGCACAATTTTTGTTTTTTTATACGAAACTATCTTTATTAAGTCGAAAAGTCTTCAAGACTTTGGCTAATCGTCGAGTTTCAATTTGATATTGGTACAGGTTTTCTAAATGCATGACTGTGAGAAGAAATTTTATATTGTCCTTGAGATTATGTTTGTGATGTTTTGGATATGTTGCTAGTGTTTATACGAACCTTAGATGGTCGTCTGCCTTTTTGGGGCGATTTTAATGAGGCATCACGTTGCCTAAGTGTTTTTCTGCCTATCGCTCTCGGAGTTTGCTTTGTCAAAATCATTTTAATAATGCCGACGTGAAAATATTTTGAAGTATGGGAGTATATGAGTATAGTATCGGCACCTAATCCCTCCTTTTTTACGAAAAAATGAGGATTAGGATGATCAACAATCTGTGTCGATTTAAAGACGACCTTGGGATTGTGATTTGGTGGTTCTCGGGTTGACGACTTGGAATATGTCTGTTTTAGGAAAGTTGCTAGGAACAAGTCGGTTTTACGACGACGTTCGTTTCTATAGTCTTTCTTTCTTTAGGAAGCGAGCTGAATAAGTGTGGCGCTCATTTCTCGGTTTTGTGATAGTTTAGAATTGTTTGCAAGATATGCCTGAACAGTTAAGGAACAATAGATCGAGATAGGGAAAATCGCATAAGACTTTGTTCGCTAGACTATCCCCCTAGATTTTGTGTTCCCTAAAGTTTACGGCAATCTCGGAAGCATTTTATTTCTTAGTAACTTCCTACGAAAACACCAAGTTTGATTTCAAAAATTTCCAAGTCGGACATACCTTAGTTTTCCCGGAGGTGTGGTTTTGTCTCTTCTCCGTTTTGCTTGTTCATTTCCCCTTTCTCTTTTTTTTCGTGTCCACCATTCGTTGAAAGTATTTTGGCGTTTCCGAATAGCCGAGGGCGACCAGGAGATGCAAAGGGATATCAGGAAGACTTGTATGACAATGAGGCTTTGGTGAGAGGTCATAGGTGACGAAGTCGGAGAGAGAGGACAGTGAGACCACGGACAGAGGCTGATGGGCGAAGTTCACTTCTCAGATCTCTGTCCATCTTTTTCCTTCTGCGAGAGTCTTTCGTATGATCTTTGTTTGATTTTCAGGAGTTTTCCGAATCTCTTGGAGGTTTGTTTACGAGAGTCGATTTTTAAACGTTGTCAAATTTACTCTATGAAAGTGGCATCATAAAATATTAACTCGTTTAATTTTACGAACGATGTTACGTAAAATTTTGTCTAGTTTAATTGTACGAAAGCTATCTCGTAAAATGTTGTCGAGCTTAATTTTACTAAAGTTATTCCACAAAATTTTATGAGTTCAGTTTTCCAAAAGATATTCCGCAAAATATGATCTCTATTTTCTGAAAGCTGGTTCATAAACAAGTTTTTGAGTATTCGGAAAATTCATGTTTTGCGGCTGTTCCGCTATTTAGTTTCTTGGTTTTAGTATTATAAACTATGGCTGTGATGGGATTAATTGTCACGCCTAAACTTGATCAGAATTTTTCTCGATTCCGTTGTTTTATCCGAAGGAGTAGTTTTCCGAAGTAAGCTTAAATAACAATCATCGAGAATTCATTGAATATTTTATTATTGAATCAGATCATGAATTTTATGAAATCTCAGGTTTCAGAAAATGTTTTAGCAGTGAGGGATATTATCTCCTGTTTTTCTTAGTTTAGTCTTTGTCAGTCCTTTTAAGTTTCGAGTGATTCAATAGAGATCAAATTCGTTTCTTCAAATGAAAAACAACAGTGGGGAATTGGCAACTCGATTTGCCGATCTTGTATTTTCCCGAGTAATCTGTATTTCTCCACTACTTCGAGGAGAGCAAGTTATATTTTCTGAAAAGTTTTCAAAAAACTTCTTTTGGTCGAACCCTTACTCTCTGAGATTTCTCCAACTCAAATTCTACGGGGTTTGATAGATTTATCGTTGCCCTTTCTGTTTAGATGTAGAAGTTTCGAGCTCGTTTAGGTGCTCTTCATGTGGCGAAAGGTCACGACTAGTTATTCGATTTTGTCGAGCACTACAGAGTTTTCTTAAGTGTTGGCCAGAGAAGTAATAATAATGCGGCCATCAAACCAGTAGCCGAACCAGAGGTCAACCCAATTTCCTACTCAACCAGTCATGGCGCCAATCAGGATATATGTGCACTAAAAGGCTATATCTTTCAAAACAGGAGGGTTTTAATCACGAGGCAAATTCTAATGGATTTAAAACTCAAAAAGTAGTCCAACCCAATTGGAATCGGGACAAAATATTAACGGACCAGGGAGTTATTAATTTTTAAAAACGAAGGTTCCCCAGCCCGTTCATTTGCGAGAACCCGACTTTGGAAGAAGATTTAAGCCCCACAAAGATCCGGCCCGAGCCCAAACCAAACTTAGAAGTCAAGAAGAGTTTCGTAGCTTTCCAGAAAGCCCAATATCACGAGATTTGGTCAAGGAAATTAGAAGTTATGCTCATTTTCCCAAAACCGGCCAAACGAGCATTTTATTGAAATATTGGACAATCTTTCGGTTTGATCATTCAGCAGCCAATAAATTCCGACCAGAAGACTTTCTGATCAAACCAATACTTCCAGAAGACCATTCCAACCAATCAGAAGTTCATTCCATCATCTTACCATGCACCAGAGGACATAGGATCAGGAGGATCCACATTAAGTTCAACTTGCCTTATTTGGAAATTCTTGCAATAAATCTCTAACAGCTCTTTTCCCATCAGCTTATGCACGACTTAAGCTCATTCAAATCCATCCAGAAGGTTTCCTGGATACTCTCTTATCTCCTTAAACCGTCCATGTTCAATGTTACTCAAGCTCCTTCTCCAAGCCAAAATCCCTACAATCACCCCAACGGCTAGTTTCTAATTTTGTGCTTTGTTTTTGATTTGTTTCCTTTCTTTTCTTTTTAGAACGTAAAGACCTTTTTCTCTGAGCATTAGATAAGCTCCTAGATGTCCATTGTAACCAGAAACCTCAATCATCAAGTTAATACAAGTTATTTTAGTTTATGCAAAAGTGTTCTTTGTGTAAAATAAAGATTTTTAGGATTCAAAGTGAGATACTTTGTTGTCTTATTCATTTCGTGAGTCTAGTTTGTTTTTTGAAAATAAAGAAAGCTCAGTACACAAGTTGAGATATTCAATCACATCGTCCATAATCCCACCAGATTGAGAGATTCAATCAAATCATCATTCGCAAATCCACTTCAAGTCCATCCTCTGATCAAGCTGAGAGTGATACACATCCAGCAACCTTATTCCGCCATATCTATCCCATTCCTTTGTTTATTTTTCTTGTTTTATTCATATCAGAAACCTCATCTCATATCATTTGCATTTGTTTCAGGTTTGCAAGGTAGATTCTAGACATATCGACCAATTTGGACAACCCCCATTCTGGGCTGTAACAAGTAGTCAGTGCTGCGATTTTGTTTTTTCATATTACCAGACATGGTTTCGATCAAGCATTTTGCGGCCATGAGTTAGAGTAATCCCTACCCCCCTCCTTCTAGCGCCAAACTGCAGGAACCGAAATTTGCACTGTCGATTTCCGTAAATAAGAAAAGTCAAGAAAATCCTAACTTTCCCAGAGGCTTGGATTCTCTGCGAAAGCCAACAACAGGTGACCAAATAAATGCGGAAATATGAAAAGATAACAAAACAAATTTAGAAAACAATAGATATTTTTTCAAATTTACGTATGAGTGTTCCAGAGACAAAAGCATACAAAAAGATTGTTTGGAAATGGGATTACAAAGGAAATCGTCTAACACAAGCAGTAAAACGAGACTAAGTTTGCTAGCACTAGCACCTATGTCGAGAAAAACCTATGTGGCCACAACTCGCTTAGCACTAGACGATAAAGACGAAAATGGTTTTAAATATTTTGGACAGGACCTTATGAAAGCGTGCATATGTACTCCTTTTCAGGATGAAGCCATACGTGGTTCAATTAAAAATTGGAACAAGAGATCGAACTGCATGGGCAAGTTTGTTTAATATTCGAGTGCTAGTGATAGAAACCAAACTTATCGAGAATAAAGCCTAAGTTTTCTAAGCGCACAGAGTTATATAGTCTCTAGAATCGTCCCTTGCACCTCTCGCCTTAGTATCCCTTATATACTCCTCCTAGGTCGTTTTGCCCTTTTCTTTTATGGTTTAGTTTATCGCTTCGCGAATATATTCTATTTTTCTTCGATCTACATGATTATCCACTGAAAATTCACATTTATCTTCGAACTTGAAATTTATCTTCTACCGTGAATAATATATAGAACTTCATGATATCCTTGGGCTTGATTTTTTCTAAAATCGTAAGTGCGCTTTTAGCCATGTTTTAGACCTTTTCGGGCCGGTTTTCTACTTAAACATTTTTACTACCGCTTTGAAAGAACCCTTTTGCTACGACGTCTGTTTTATAAATAGTTCAAATTACTCGTATAGTCCAGAAAATTTGGTATTAAGTCAACCGTTTCCGTTTTATACGATCAATTTGAACTTATACAAGCCTTTGCGGGTTTTATCGTAAAGTTTCAACAGTAATTTGAGACGAAACAAGAGACAGTTTTGTCGAGGCCGAAAGGGGGAAAGCTGATTTCCTGATGCGAGTTGGATGTGGTCTTTCCTACTCACCTGATCCTACTCGCCTCATAGCGAGTTGGATATGGTCGATCCTACTCGCCTAATGGCGAGTTGGACAAGACTGATCCTACTCGCCTCATGGCGAGTTGGACGAGTCTGATCCTATGCGCCTCATGGCGAGTTAGATGTGGTAGGTCCTACTCGCCATGAGCCTGATCGTACTCGCCTGATGGTGATTTTGACGTGGTCGGTCCTACTCTCATGAAGGCTAGTTGGCCAAGGGCGAGTAGGGGAGGGCGAGTTGTATAGGGTGAGTAGGATAGTGAGGTTCTTTGTGCTGATGCATTTCTTTCGTCTCATTCTCTCTGTTGACTGCTTCTTAGACCTTTGGATTTTGTTTGTTTTACGCAAGTCTTTCCGAAAACATTTTCCGAAAGTTGTTTTTCCGGAAGAATTTTTCCATAAAACCTGTCATGTTTGGATAAAAGCTCTTTTATTTCTTGTCTAGGTTGAAATACACAGATTTTTGTTCTGATTCCTATTGAAATAGGCTTGGATGCGTTGTAGTTTTCTTCATCATTTTCGGTTCATATTTATTTAAGACATATTTCTCGAAAGATTTTAGCCGTTGATTTTGCCATGAACATTTTGACCTCGTCAGTTAAAATGTCGATCGATGTGTTTGGCTGGGTGTCGATCGATGCTACATCATCCGACTCATTCTCTTGCTCGAAATCCTAGAAACACATGGCCACGAGTCCTGGTTCATGAACCAAATCAATGAGAGCAGTCTTGGTTCTAGTTTGAACAGGCTCATAGTTGTAATCGTGATCAATAAGAGATAGATACAACCTGTTTTTATTCATGTCGCATATTGTGTACTGTAGCGAGAAAGCTCTTCCAAGCAGCAGAGACGAATTTTACTCCACTTGGACTTCCAAGACATGAAAGTCTACATGAATTAGAGCATCACCGATTTGCACTTGGAGATCTTTGACTATACCTTCTAAATTTACCTTAGTGCAATCCACAAAAATGAATAAATCACTAGAAGGCTCCACCTTTATGTTGAGCTCCTCTGTCATGGTTCTTGGCATAATGCTTAATGAAGAATGGTGTCACATAGTGCATGAGGGCAGTCATACCCCTTGATGCTGCAGGGAACTACAAACATTCTAGGGTCGCTTCTCTTCTTCAACTTAAGCCTCTACTTTATCTTCTCTCTCAGATGATTAAACATTCTCTCAGATGTACTCATTAGTCTCTTTGGTTTCTCTGAAGAACATCGAAAATCTGTTAGTGTAACAAGCTTGCTCGAATAGGGTTTCTAAAGGGATTCTAATGTCTCTCTTGGTAAAGTTATCCATCTCTTTCTCATTAGATTCCCTTCTAAGATGCTTAGGGACCTTCCTCTTTATTCTAGTATGTTCATCCATAGCTTTCTCAAATACTATAGGGGCTGAATTATCTGTATGTCTGGGTTTGGTTATTGTGGGATTCGAGTGCCTATGAGTATATAATGCTCAGGCCTATGCTTCGAAACCGACATACTTTTGTTTCAGTCGGCTGTCGATCGATGGTGGGATCCTACTATATATCGATGTCCATCTTTTCGTACGCGGATTCTTCAAGTACCGTCGATTGATGGTGAGCTTCGGCTGTCAATCGATGGTCGTTCGAGCGGGGCAGGGAATTCTCACGAATTTCTTCCTTAAGGTGCCTAATCTCTTCCACAATTTGCCAAAAATCATCATCAATGATGGCACTGATGTGATGCTTCTGTCCAGCCTCAATATTATCCTTGATCAAATCTTATTGTCTCCTCACAGCCTCACTAGTCTGAACGACTTTATTCTCTAGCTTCTTCACATGGGTGTTGAGAGCTTGAAATTTGGTGTTGAGGTTGGCATAGATAGCATCAATCTTTCCATTGAAGTCTAGTGTCATCTTCCGCTGTCCCTCCAGAGCCTTGTCAATCATGGCTTAAATCTTGTTCTCCAGGGTTTCTGATGGGGTGTTCTGATAGTAAGAAGCTTTATAGGTTATGTTGTTGCTGTAGGGTCTTTGCTGCTGTGATCCTTGGTTGTAGCTACTGCTCTGACAATTTCCATAAGAGTTTATGTTGCTCTTGTTCCCATATCTTATGAATCCATTTCCAACAAAGTTCACATCATGTTCTTCACCTTTCTATTTGTCAAATCCTATAAATTCTACACCTTCTGCGAAGCTAACTTGCTTCTTCAGAAACCTCTGAACACTATCCAACTTGGCTTTTACTTCTTCCAACTGATCCTTGGTAAGTGTAGTGGCTGATTTCCTCCCCTCATGATCATTGTTCTTGGTTCTGTAGCTAGCTGCCAAATTATCTATCAATGTAGTAGCCTCTTCTGGGCTCCTAGTGCAGATGTTTCCCTCACTGGCTTTGTCTAAAGTCATCTGGTATGAAAAATCAATACCTCTGAACAAAAGTCCTGAGAAGTTGCACTTCCTTGGAACCATGGTGTGGACAATCTCTTTGTTAGGATTTGAATCTGATCCAAAAGTTTATGAAAAACTCTGTAGGCTCCTGTGTGAATGTAGCAATTCTGCTCCTCAAATCCTCAGCGCTGGCATCATCAAAAAAAACTACGCAGGAAGGCGTTTTTGATGTCTGTCCAGGATGTAAGAGATCCTGGTGGTAGCTGCTAAAGCAAGTATTAAGCATCTCCAGAAAGCGAATATTTGAAGATCTTGCATAGAAGGTAGTCCTCAAGGACTCCATTAGTTTTAATAGCATACACATGATCCTCAAATCGCTCCAAGTAATTCATAGGGTGCTCATGGGAATGTCCATGAAATGGTGTCAGTGCCACAAGTATGAAATAGGCTTGCTTTAACTCAAAATAATTCCTTTAGAAAGATGGAGGACAAATAGCAGATATGTTGGCGTAGAATTGATCTGGACGATTATAGTCAGCAACCATTTTGGGTTGAGCAGCCTGGCGTTCAGTTACAACGGCTTCTTCTGGTTCAGGGAACACAATACCCTGTCCATCAATTCTCTAACCTGCTGCATTATGCAGATGACCATCAAGGTCATACAGGGCTCCTCTCTCATTCCTTTTCACGATCAGCATAGCAGCCATCTCTACTCAGGAATCACCATCGATCGATGTCTCAGTGTAGGTGTCGATCAATTCCGGCAGATGAGTGTCGATCGACGTAGAAGTGTTGGCATCGATTGATTGTTGTCGCTTCTCCTTCCGGATACTACGTTCGATTGCTACTGATTCTGAGAAAATTAACTATTTTTCCTTATTGCTTCTGGTACTGCAGAGAATGCACCTGGAAGACAAAAGACTTTTTTTGTAAGTAAACTGAAAAGAAAATCTAGACAAAACTTGCATAGCAAATCTAATGGAGATCCTTGCTCCCCGGCAACGACGCCAAATTTGATGTGTGCTCAAATTACCCTTGAGCTACTGATTACTATCAAATAGGAGGCTCAACTTTAGTATTTAGGATCAAATCCACAGGCAGTGAGGGCACCCAATAGATTTGATAATCAAGGGCACCCAATAGATTTGATAATCAACTTAGTTATGCTAGGTAATTTATAAGACTTAGGAAACAGTAAATCAGGAATGAGTTGGTTGTAAACAATTACGAAAAATTGCTAGATCTAGGGTTTCATGTAGTGAATTATAATTGATAGAAGCCAAGGGGTTTCCAATCATAGAACACGAATTTAATAAGTAAAGAAATAATTATATCTATCTATGGCTAAGATCAGAGCCTACAAATTTTGTGTGCAAATTCAGAATGACCGTCAATCGATGGTATGCAAACGGCATCGATCGATGGCTTTCTTAGTCAAGCATTAAATGAGCAGATTTTATGAGTTCAATTAGAATTACTAGACTAATCTAGCGATTATCCATAGAAACTTAAGCTCAACAAGATTTGTTCAGGGACAAATACAATGCAAGTGGGGGAGACTTGTCATTTCCCCAATCCTAGATAGGGTCGCCGGTAGGGGCCATGGTGTGAGAGGAAGAGCGATCCGGTCATATGACCCAAGGGCAAGCGTTCCATGGTCCGGAAGGAAGGCTAAGTGCAACAGAACATGAAGACTTAACCAAACAAAGGTGGAAATGAGCTCAAGGCAGCTGGATGAGGCGTAAATGAGCTAAACAAAGTGTAAGAGAGCTGGACGAGATGTTCGGCATCTGGGTGATGCGAGATAGAAGCTCAGTTAGATGGGTGTATCTCTTTCTTAGCTCAGCTTAAGTGTGTAGCTTGATCAGCTGGAAAGACTATCTCACTCAGCTAGGCCAACTGACAATCAATTGAGCTCAACTGGACAGAGTGATGGAGTCTTGGTTGTCTGGCCAGGTCCGAACGGTTATGGGGCCGGGTGGTTGGCCTAGGAAGGTGGTTGGCTGGGGATGGCTTAGGATCAGTCTGTGGGTTAGGGCACTCGGTCTAGGCCAAGTTCGGCCGATTAATGGGTGGTTGAAGGCAGTTGATAGTTGAATCGATGTGAATGGAAAATTGCCCCTTTTTGTGGACCAAATGGCCCCCTTTCGCCATGGGCTTTTGGCCAAAACCTCTTATATATAATCTACCTTTGGGTTGATTTTCCCTGCATAATTCATGAGGAAAAATAAAAACAGCAAAATATCGAGAGGGTGAAAGGCAAAGAGAGAAGATTGTTCGGCCAAGAACAAGGCCGCTTGTGGTGGTAGTTCTTTCTGGCGAGAAAAAGGTTGCTTGGGGGAAGGAGATCCGTTTGTGATTGATACCAAAAGCAAGGAGAAAGGTGTGGGCACTCAGGATCACCCGCCAAAGGTGAGTGGTGTGTTTGGATGGACTATCCCATGACCACCGGCCATTCCGATTGGACCTTATCCAGGTATTGATTGGATCACATCAATCTCTTCTTATTACTTTATCACCATTTTTTGTCTTATAGGCGATCAGGTTATTGTTTTCTTAGGAAAGTCATCTTGGATACAAGCTTTGGTCGGTTGAGTTTAGGGTCCATGGCCTTTTGCTGGACCAAGAGAAGGTCTGATTGTACTTGGTTCTAGATCGTGTGGTTACATAAAACCTTGGGCAATCCAAACTTGTCTATTATTCTTGGTGGTTGTCTTGGATGATGATCTAAGTATAAACGAGTAAACATGATGATATTGATGGAGGTTTATGAATTGATTCTAGGGAAAAAGGAACCATACCTGATTAGATTAAACTATTATGATATCTGATTGATGAATATATTATGATGTGTGTGAGGTTCCAAATCCTGAGATAGATCATGGTAAGGCTAAGGAGCCGTGAAGACTCAAGCCGTGTGAAGATGTGTGGTTTGTGGGTATATCAGTTAGGAAGTGAACTTGTAATAGACTATACTGCAACTAGAACCTTTGTATCAAGTCGCATTTTATGATTTATACAATCCCGATGTACCTTAGTCTTTATATCATTAATGGTTGAATGTTTACAAGTTTCTATGAACCTCATGTAACCGAATATGACCTATTAAATTTTGGGCCTAAAAAGAACAAATGGTCGACATAAATATATAAGTAAGGCCGCGGATTGTTCTGGGTAAAGGGACTTTGGATCGGGTTTTACAAGACTCTAGGGAGCTCTTCTGCCTATCCTCCTTGGGCATCCTCTAGGCGCTTCTTGAACATGTTTATCACCGTTTTATTTGTGAATTATGTTTCTCCATTTGATTGAGGATGCCTTGGCGTGGAGAAGGTTAGCTTTATGCCTCAGTTCCCGTTATCGGTAACGATTGCATGTGGGACTCCGAACCTAACAATAAAATTAAACCATATGAATTTCCAAGATTTGGGTGTGCTTTATATTGTCTAGTGCTTGTCCTCCACCCATTTTGAGAAATAGTCAGTTACGACGAGGAGAAGACCTTCTGCCCCGGCGCCATTGGCAACTTTTCTACTATATCCATGCCTCACTTTCTGAATGGCCGGGGGAGCTTATGGATTTCAGGTTTTGCGGGGGAATTTTGAAAGTTTGGCCTGAAAGTAAATATAATTCCCTATTTGGATTGTTCTCATTACGTTGGCATATAAAGCCTTTCCAGTTACAAGATTTTAGGGATTTACAAAGATCTCTATAGCTATCGATATATACTTGAAATCTATACAGAATATACATGAGAATATACTTATTCTCTAATACCCTCCCTCAGTGTAATCGTTGGTGGTTTGATGGTTAAACTGATCTTGAACTGATTGAAGAGCAATCGAGGCAATCCCTTCGTAAAGATGACCGCAAATTGTAGTGAAGAAGGGACATTAATTACCTTGACATGTCCTAAGGCGACCCTCTCTCTGACGAAGTGAATATCACTCTCAATGTGCTTCATACGTTGATGTTTGACTGGATTTTGAGCCATGTAAACCGATCTGATATTATCACAGTAAACAATCGATGCTTTGTTGATAGGACTGCCAAGTTCTAGCATGAGGTTGCGATGTCCACATAGCTCAGCAACTGCATTAGCCACTCCCTTGTATTCAGCTTCTGCACTGGACCGCGAGACAGTAAGCTACCTTTTTGATGAACATGAAACCAGGTTCGAACCCAAATAGACACAATAGCCTGAGGTGGAGCGTCTTGTATCTGGACATCCAGCCGAAGGAGCACCTGAATAGGCAACAAGATGATTGATATTGCTCTTTTGCAGTTGCAAACCATGATCCTTTGGGTCCTGGATGTAACGGATAATATGCTTTAGAGCTTGTTCATGTGGTTGTCTTGGATCATGCATGAAGAGACAGACTTGATTTACTGCATACACATTGTCCTGACGAGTAAAGTTTAGGTATTGTAAGGCACCTGCAGGTTGTCGATAAGTCGTAGGATTCTTTATCTGCTCTCCTAGTTCTCCAGATAACTTTGAATTGATGTCGACTGGAGTGTCACAGGTTTTACAGTCTTTCATCCCTGCTCTCTTGATAATTTCTTCTGCATAAGATTTTTGACTCAGAAGTAAACCTCCATTGATGAAGGCGGCTTTGACGCCTAGAAAGTAGTGAAGTTTTCCAGAATCTGACATTGGAAACTCCTTCAATGAATCAATTATTTCTTGAAAGAACTTATCATCAAGCAGTGAGGATTATATCATCGACATAGAGAAGAAGAAAAGCTTGGCCGGGTTCCTCTTCGAAAAACAAATAGATACGCATCACTCTTGCTAGCTATAAAGCCCATTGCAGAGACGTAGTTCACAAATCTTGAGTTCCAAGCTCTAGGTGCTTGTTTCAAGCCATATATGGCTTTGCGAAGCTTACACACGTGATTCGAAAACTGCTTGTCAACGAATCCAGGTGGTTGATGCATGTATATTTTTTCCTCTAGCTAACCGTGAAGAAACGTGTTCTTTACATCGAGCTGATGAATCGGCCAATTCCGTGCAAGTGAGATGTCGAGAACTGTATGTATTGTTGAAGGCTTGACAATGGGACTAAAAGTTCCATTGTAGTCGACACCTTGTTTCGTAGACTTGCCATTGGCTGCTAGTCGTGATTTGTATCTCTTGAAGGAGCCATCTGCATTAAGCTTATGCTTATACAACCACATATAGTTAACGATATTAGTATTAGGTGGTTGAGGGACAAGATCTCAAGTTCGAGTCTTACAAAAAGCATCGATCTCATCTGCCATAAAAGGTGTCAAATTTGGATCTTTAAAAACTTTGATATGAGAAGTAGGAATTGGTGAAACTGATGTAAGAAGAGAAAACTGAATTTTAGTTTTACGAAGACCTGATTTGCTTCTTGTCTGCATCGAATGGCCTGTGTTAACAGGAGCAGGAGCTGAAGCTTGAGGTGGAGGAGGAGCTAAAGGTATCGGCTGCTGCTGAATTTGAGCTGGAATTGGTGTTTGAAGTATTGCTTAAAAAACCGGGGAAGTGTCCCAAGTTTCATCAAGGAATTGATATGATGAAGCCTTTGATTCTTTGACAGCGGCAGGGAAGACATTCTCATCGAAGTAAACATGTCCAGAGAAGATGATCTTGTTTGTTTTCATAGCAAGACAGTGATGCCCTTTATGTTGAGCTGGATATCCGACAAAAAGAAACAAAGTAGATCAAGGTGAGAATTTGGAGAGATTGGCGTTGTTGATATTTGGAAAACACAAACACCCGAAAACTCTCAAGTGATCATACTTCAAAGTTTTTTTGAAGAGTTTTGAGAATGGAGTTTTGTTGGCCAATGCAGTACACGGAAGTATGTTTTGAATGTGAACTTCAACATGTAAGGCCTCTACCCAATACCCAGAAGAGAGTTTGTCTTGAAAAAGAAGTGCACGAATGGAGTTGTTGATTGTGCGAATCGTTCTTTTGGATTTCCCATTTTGTTTTGAAGTATGAGGACATGAGACACAGAATTGTATGCCGTCCTTGTCGAATAGAGAATGAAAGTTTTGATTGTCGTATTCTCCTCCATTATCACACTGCAGAACATGAATGTTAGTATGGAATTGATTTTCGACATAGGCTAAGAAGTGCAGGAATTTTGTAAACACTTCATGTTTTCGACGTAATGGATAGACCCACAAAAAATGAGAGAAATCATCTAGAAAAAGCACATAATATTTGATACCACTCATGCTGGCTGAGGGAGATGTCCAAACATCTGAATGAATTAACTCAAAAGGTTTGGATACTTGCGAGTTTGAAGTAACAAACGGCTTCTTCATTTGTTTTCCTAACTGACAAGGTAAAAAAGAAGTTAAAATAGGTTCCTTGTTACACGAAAGAGAATTTGAAACAATAATAGATCGGAGAGAGTCTTTTTTGGTGTGTGCTAGCCGTTTGTGCCATGTGTTTGGAGAAGTGATGAGAAAATCTGATTGTGAAGGTGGAGACTTAAGAGATCCTGAAACATGATAGAGATCACTTGAGCTGTTACTGCAGAGCAGCATTATCCCCATGAGAAGATCCTTCACAGAATATCTAAAAGGTTCAAAATCAACAGAACACCAATTATCCTTCGTGAACTTACGAGCAGATATAAGATTTTTGACAATAGCAGGAGCAACAAGAATTTTATTGAGAGCTAAAGGGCGTGAAGAGGAAGAAATTGTAGAAGAAACTGAGGCAATTATGGGAATTTTGAACCATTACCAACCGTGACAGAGTGATCAATGTTTGATGGGAGACAAGAATTTTGGATATATGCCGAATATGCTAGGTGACTCGTTGCGCCCGTGTCCATGTACCAGTCAGCAGCACCTGGATCAGTAAGACTCATAGTATTGAAGGACTGAGAAAAGTCTGTTGTGGGCTGATAATCAAGTTGAGCAATGTTAGCCTGGTGTTGAGTAGTCGGACGCGACCCAAGTAGTCTACGTTGAGGCATATGCTGAGGAATTTGAGGACCCCAATATTGTTGTTGATTTGGCCAGTAAGAAAATGGTTGCTGCCAGTACTGATTAGGTGGGAAGTTTTGATGCTGATTTCGCTGATTGTTTCTTCCTCTGAAACGATTGTTACCACTTCTTCTGGTGCCTCTGTTGTTGGACGATCGTTGGTGTTGTCCTATGTTTGAGTTGTTGTTGCCAGTAGTCACCATGACTGCAGTCGAGGAGGATGCGTGATCGGAATGGTGAGCTACTTGTTTATTCGATCTCTTGAGCCTTATTTCTTCCATTTGAAGCATAGACTTGACAGTCCCGAAGCTTGGAAATGGATCTCGACGCTGAATAACATTGATGATGTTATCGAAGCGATCATTTAGTCCGTTTAGTAGGTAAGTAACCAACGTTCGATCCGCGACTGGAGCGTTGACATTTGCTAAACGATCAGAAAGGGACTTCAGCTTCTGAGATTAAGCTTCACTGGTGAGATCACCGATCTCTGATGTGCATAATTCATTGTCTAACTGAATTGCATGAGTCTCCTTGTTGTTTCTGAATTTATTTTCAATTTTAATCCAAATTCACGAGAAGTACCGCCTGTCTCGAAGAAACTTTTGAAGAGATCTGGCGTCAACGTTCCGTAGATCCATAGTTTGACTAAGCCGCCTCTCTTATTCCATTGAGCATCATTGTCGCCGTCTGGTACAGAAGTGACATCTAGATGACCTGCGACGTCAAAGGTGAGGCCGTGAGTGAGAAATAGCTCACGCCAAGCGTCGTAGTTATGATCATCCAAATCGAGAATCAAAGGGATATGTGACTTGATGTTAGTCACGGCAAAAACCCTTTAAATCTGAGCACCCGCCATATGAGTGAAGAAAGAGGGAAGCGGAAGATAGAAGAAGAAAATAAAAGAAAGATTTTTGTTCAGGATATTACTTGCTCTGATACATTGAAAGTAGATAGAATTCCATATTGGGATTTTTCTCATTACGTTGGCATATAAAGCCTTTCCAGTTACAAGATGTGAGGGATATACAAAGATCTCTATAACTATCAATATCTACTTGAAATCTATACAGAATATACATGAGAAGATACTTATTCTCTAATATGGCCCAGCTGATATATCACAAATAGGGACCGGAGAAGGATCTCCTGGATAATTTTCCCCGGGAAAGACATTATATGGCTGCCTGTTTCTTGATCCTTATGCTTCATTGTGATCGACAGGCAGGGTATCATTCTGTAAATACTTGACGATAGTAGTCATCCAGGTCGTGACTTGTTTAATAATTGAAGTTCCTACAGGCAATGTTTCCTTCTCCATTGCGCATTTACTAAAGCATGAGCAAGGGAATACTCATCTGGCTTTTAGTTTTTAGGGCGGAGCCGAGATTAGCCGAGGCGTCGGCCTAGGAATTCTGTTCTCTAGGGATTGAGTAAGCTCGCAGCTTTGGAACCTTTCGATCAGATGCTTGGTTATCGCAAGGTATTTGATCATGCTTAGGTCCTTTGCTTGATACTCCCCCTGCATCTTGTTGCTGACCAGCTGCGAATCACTAAAAACCTGGATGTTACCTGCCGCCTTCCCCCCTTGTTTAGCGACCGTAAGTCCGGATATTAGGGCTTCATACTCGCTTTCGTTGTTGGTTCCTTTGAAGTTTCATCTAACGGTCCTTGAAGCCGTGTCTCCTGCTGGGGAGGTGAGCAATATACCTAATCCTGCTCCCCTTACATTGCTAGATCCGTCTACGTGCAGGGTTTATTCTCCTGCTTGACCATTGTTGTTGCAAATGCATATCTTTTGCTCTAAGGTTGGGAGCATGGTAGGAGAGAATTGGCCTACTAAGTCTTCCAATACTTGAGACTTAATAGCTGAAGCTGGCTTGAATATTATATCATACTTCCTAGCTCCACTGCCCATTTGGTCAGTCGTCCTGACACTTTTGACTTTTGAACTTCATACTTGATGGGAAGGGAGGTTACCACCACGATTTGTGAGCCTGGAAATAAGGGTGTAGTTTCCGAGCTGCCACGACCAGAGCCAGAGCTAGTTTCCCGAGATGACTATAGCGGGTTTCTGCATCGAGAAGGGATTTGCTTACCTAATATATCAGGACTTGCTTGCTTTTCTCCTCTTGTACCAGGACAGCACTCAACGCATGCTCAAATACCTCCAAGTAGAGCATCAGTATCTCTTCGTCTAAAGGCTTTGATAGCAGAGAAGGCGTAGTGAGGTACTCCTTGAGTTTTCTTATGGCGATCTCGCACTTATCACTCCACTTGAGATTCTTGGGAGCATCGAATAAAGCAAGGGATTTGTCTGATAGTCTGAAATGAACCTGCTCAGAGCTTCCATTTCTCGAGAAAGCTTATGTAACTCCTTCGTGTTTCTTGATAAAGGAATTAAATGTATAGCTTTTATTTTCTTTGGGTTGGATTTCATTCCACGATGGTGACTATGTAGACTAATTATTTCTCGGAGCTAACGCCAAAGGAGCATCTGGCCGGGTTAAGCTTCATGATATACATCCTCATGGTGGAGAACACTTGATGTAGATGCGTAATATGATCTTCTGCTTCTTGAGATTTGACGAGCATGTCATCTTTGTATACTTCCATAGTCTTGCATATTTGCTCGATGAACATCATGTTTGCCAGACTTTGGTAGGTGAAGCCGACTTTCTTCAAGCCAAAAGGCATGAACTTGAAGCAGAATATGCCTCTAGACATATTAAAAGGAGGTCATTTCATGGTCAAATGAATGCATTAATATTTGGTTGTACCCAGAGAAGGCAGCCAAGAAACTCATTAGCTGGCGCTCTGCTGTGGCGTCGACGAGATTTTTATATGAGGCAAAGGAAATAATACTTTGGGAAGGATTTGTTGAGATCAGTGAAGTCTATGCAGGCACGCCATTTGCCATTCGTCTTGCGGACTACTACTAAGTTAGCCAGACATTGTAGTTCTCTAATGAATCCAACATTCAATAGGTTTTAAACCTCCTCGTTAATGATTGCATCCCTCTCAGGAGTGAATTTCTCCTCTTCTGTCTTATTGGATGGTGTAGGGGGTCGGCCTGCAGCTTGTGCCTAATGATTTCCGGATCAATTTTTAGCATGTCCACGTGGGACCATGCGAAGCAATTAGAATTAGGAAGTATATCAATCTCTGCCTCAATCATGCGGGAAGTTGGAGCCTATCTTAAGATCTCGGCCTGCATCTCCTTCCATTAGTGATACCTCATCCATTCATTAACCTTGGTTCCTCTGTATGTAGAGTTGGAGGTTTTTCTTGTAATTCCTATAAGACTTTGGTCTTTCCCTTAAGAGTTATTTCATTGCAGGAGCATGAGTTTTCTTCATCTCCCTTGATTTCCTTGATGTCCCAAGGGGTAGGAAACTTGATCGTCTGATATAGGGTTTAAGGAATGGCCCACATGTCCTTGATTTAGAGCAACCCAAGAACATGTTGTAAGACGAGTTGTAGTCGACTACTAGGAACTTGATAGACATGTTGTCTCCTTCTTCATACACCGGAAACGTGACCTTCCCTTCAGTTTGCTTGATTTCTCCGCTGAACCCTATAAGCAGATGACTTTCCGGGTCAGGGCATTTTTTGCCAACCGTAAATCATTGGGCAGCCAGTAAGATGATATTGGTGGAGCTTCTGTTGTCTACTGTGGGAACCAAAATTCGCACTGTCTATTTTCATAAAGTAAGGAAAGTTAAGAAACGCTAACTCTCCCAGAGTTCCAAGATTTATGCTAAGCCAAACGTTAAACAATCAGACAATGGACACAAATGAAATAATAAATCAATAAAAACGAAAGAGAGCAAAGAAGATATTGTTCCAAATTCATGAATGAGCGTTACAACAGGTAAAGCCTCGGCCGCAATAGCTGCTGGCAGGTTCCCTAGTTCAAACCACCTAAGACTTGTTAACCTAGTTGAGTCACTGCTTGATAATAGAAAACGGAAAATTGCATAAATCGCCCTAAGTGCTAAATTTGTTGTGTGTCCTTGTCTCTAACATTGGCGTTCCTTATATACTCCTCTTTAAGGTGGTTTCCTCTTTCCTTTTCTGCCCCGAGTAATGTTTATCGCTTTGCGGAAATATATCATTTTCTTCGAACTTCATGATTATCCCTTGAAACTTAACATATATCTTCTAGAGTTGACATTTATCTTCTCCTGAAAACAATAGATAAATCATAATAGTATCTTCTCCTGAGGATTTTCAGACATTGATTCCGTCGTGACCGATTTTGACCCCAATAGTTAGCCCCCAAGCTGGTTAGAATCAAGACGTTCATGCGAGCGGTTAGGCGAGTTAGGCTGCATTAATAGATTAAAGTCCGAAGGTGAATAGTAATTTTGTCTTGCTATAAGTACGTGGAGTAAGTTTTTAATTACTTGCTTCCTTCCACAAGAACTTCTCTTAAGGTAGAAAAATCTTTCTCTCATTTTATTTCTTTTATCGTTTTGGATCATGTCTTCAGGCCAGAGAGCTTTAGACAATGCTTTGTCTTCTTGCTTCTTCCCCGATAGTCTTCGTACCAAGGATGATGAAGTTGTTACGAAGGTCGAATTTGTGGAACACTCTGTTGATCCTAAGGAAGCTGCTGCGTGTTGGATGTGTACGTGCCATTTAAAGGCTCCTCTGCATGAGTCTTCGTATCCTCCCCAGGTTTGAACTAAAAGAATCCCTGGTTGTCTTAGCCACAGTTGTCCTTCGTACCTCAACACCATCTGACGTTTCTGCCATGTCCCGAACTCGGTGGAGTTTCGACCTCCCAGGGCTGGAGAATCTGCAGATGCTCCTCCGGATGGTTACTTCACATGTTACGACATTTTTCTGATGCGTTTCCGTTTGTTGTTTCCCATCCCAGGGGTAATCATTCAAATCATGGATCAGTTTGGAGTGTCGATAAGCCAGATAACTCCTAATAGCGTGTAACATCTTATGGGGATTTTGGTTCTGAGCTACGAGCGTGGCATGACTCTCGATGCTGACAATTTCGAGGCTTTGCTGAAGCTAGTGGGATCGACAAAATCGCTCACATGTCGTTTGAGCTTTGAATCTGCACGAGTATCGAAAAAACAATTTTTTTGTACGCATAGAGAGTGCATTCGTCGAGGAGAGCTGCATTCTTATTTTTAGAGTAGATGGGGCTGAAAGGGTATCTTGATTAAATATCTGTAGGTTTTTTTGTTTTGAAGATAATTAACCCTGCACTTACTTTCTTTGTTCTGCAGTTACAAACCCTCTGCCCCCGTTTCTTGAGGACTTGCTTATCGTTAGGGATCTTATTTGGAGCGGTCCGTATTTTTGGGGGCACTTCTCTCCAAGACGATTTTGTCTTGCTGTGACGTAACATCAATCTCGACTCCAGCCCAATTTGTAAGTTGGAGAAGAATCGGAGCCGAGTATTGACGAGTTTGTTCCTTTCGACATTCCGAAGAGAAGTCAAGATCTCCTCAAGACAAACACATTACTGTGCATGGGGATGATGATGCTGTCGACGAGCTGGATTTTCCCTCGGATGAAATGTTCCGTACTTTTTTCGATGGCCAAGCTAATGGAAGTGGTGCTGCTCGGATTAACCCACCGAATTTCGACACTCTTGGCCCCAACCTTGACAACTTCTTTGACTTCAGGTGCCCCCGAATGAGAGTGAACCTTTTGAGTGTCAAGGACGTGCAACCGGGTTCGTCCTTGCTTTTGATCGTTTTTTGTTTTATCCCAAAATTTTAGCTAACTCTAAAAATTTTGCAGGTTCGCCTTATCATGAACAAGGCTCTCAATGTGAGTCGCTTGGAGGCACGTACAGCTTGGCTCAAGGCAGAGATACCCGAGAAAGAGATCGTCCGTTTGAAGGGTGAGATGGCGGCAAATTCTCTTCGCGAGAGAGAGTTCATCACAAAGGAGGCTCGTGGAGCGTACCAAAAATGAAAGAGGGAGGTCGTTGGGATCATGGAGAACCGTTGCGTCCAGTTCACAAAGGAGTTCGTGGAGCTGAAGAAGACATACAAATCTTTCAGTGATTATCGCGAGAGTCGTGGTGCCGTTGGTGGTTTGTACCTTACGCAGGCCTCTGGGTATTCTTTCGATGGGAGATGGTTAGGCAGTCGAGTCGCATGCGTAGAAATGCGAACATTGACTCCATGATCCCTCAGATCGAATAGAGGATTTGGGATCCGTGGGCTCAGATTCCCGTATCTCCTGATTCTGAGAAAATCAGAACGGGAATCCCCAGCGAGACTGGTGAGGTGAATCAGCCAACGGCCCCGCTTAACGAGTGCTCGTTTGGGAGGTCGATGTCCAGAAACTACGATCCTGATCCGTAGAATGTCATTGGTATGCGATGGAAAAGTATCTCCTTTAATCCTTATGTTTTTAGTTTATGTTTGGCCGGTGTGGCCGTCTTATGCTTTGCTTAGGCCGTGTGTGGCCATGTTGGACTATTGGGACTGGCCACTTGTGGCTTTGAATCATTTTCTGTCTTTCAGCTTTATTGAATGAACTATGCTTTATTTTAAAAGAGTTTTAGAGTTTTTTTATTGAGTACTGAGTGAAGAATATGAGTTGTCATCTCATATCTAACTCTGGGTGAGTCGTTCTATTTGTTGCTCGTTTAAGACGGGAATGTTCAAAAAATTTCTCAAAAGTTTTGCGAAGTTTCGTGAGCATTTAGATATGAACGAAGAGACATGTTTTAAGATCTCGTATCACTTTTATATCATGCCTTGAGATGTTATATACCAGTGTGCTGGTTTAGGGCAAGACCTAGGTTTACTCTCAGTTTAAGGTTTTGCGATGACTTGTCGGCTGTTGGGTTACCGTTTGCGATTTTAACCCGATTTGTACCAATTTGAAGTCCGTGATAGGTTCTCGGCTTATACGAATTGTGTGGTAAGAATCGAGCTTCTATCCAAAGACAATTTTAAGTCGTCTGGAAGTGCTGACAAAAAATTTGGATTTCTTTTATAGCACGCTATTATCCTAGTCGGATGTATGAGGACCAAGGGAAGGTATATTTTATCATCCTTTTAGAGAACGGTTGATGTATTCACTGGGGCCAGTCGATGAATGTGATGTAAGAGCAAGTGCTCATTTCAATTTGTAGTCACGGTCGGACTGTTTTTGCATTTCAAGACTGGAGATATATTTTTCAACGATTTTACACGACGTCTCGCTTTGTTTCCCAAAAATATACCTTTTGTGAAAGATGGTTTCGAATGTTTGAGAGGGGGGTCGTATCATGTTTTGGTCGGAAGTCGGGTTTGACAGCTTGACCGAGAAATATTCGAGAAGTATTGTAGAAAATGTTATTTTCCATTTGGAAGTTTGAATAGTTTTTGGTAGACTGATTTTTTGTAAGATTTCCGTTTCCAGGTTGTACGATAGATTTTTTCGTTCATACTTGGGTATTTCCGAATGCATCTTGCGAAGTTTATGCGTAAAATCGTTTTGCTAGACTTTCTGGAAATCCTTATTGCGCTTTCCTATTATCAAAAGAATTTTAAAATCTCAAGTACAAGGATGAATATTGAAAATTGTGCGAGTATACGATTTTATGTATACGTACCCACTGCCCCCTTTTTAGAGAGGGGGATAGCTAAACCCGTCTTTTGACGAGCTGCCCACATACCCCTTCGAGGATCAAGAAATCTCGTATTTCAGTTACCACCGAGAGTGTGTTTACTCAGTTGTTGTGCCTGCCTCGATCGTCTTAGTTGTAGCCGGATCGACGTCTTCTTCCGGGTTTATCTCTTCCGGTTGTGTCGGGGCATCAGACTCGGAAACTTGCTTGTTTTGGGTGCTAGAATACCTTAGAAAAGTTTAGACAAGATTTGAAGAATTTCCTTTTTGCTTGAAATCGGCAACCCTAATCTCCTTTTTCCTTGTAGCCGATTATCCTTTTTTACTTTTGTCTTGCAGAAGAAGCTTTAGTTTGTTTTTACCTTTTTCCTTTTTGCTTGTCTTGTTTACCTAGAACCCTTTTACTGGTTATATTGTTTTCCTTTGTGCAGGAAGCAATGGGATCCGAGTCTGAAGAAGAAGCTGAACTCGTCAGGAAGAACAAGCTTCTCATGGAGGCTATGTCGGCTCAACTTAATCAGAACATGGTAGCAACCATGACCGAGATGATGAGGACCAACCTCAATGACATCCGGAGAGAGCTCAGGGAAGAAGTCAGAAGAGCTACTAGTCAAGTTCCAAACCAAGAGACTAGGAGAGAAGAGAGACCTCATGCAACTCGCCAAGAGCATGCTGGTTATGAGGAGACTGACAATGAGTATGAACACCTCAGTTCATCCTCAAGACAAAGCCAAAGAAGACATAGGCGTGTCCAAGAAAGAAGGATGAACCAGGGAGATGAGCTTGCTGGTTTGAAGATAAAGATACCACCATTCCATGGCAAAGTTGATCCGGATGCCTACCTTGAGTGGGAGAAGACGATTGAGTTAGTCTTTCAGTGTAAGCAGTACACAAACCACAAGAAGATTCAGATTGCTGCCACTGAGTTCTATGACTATGCTCTAAGTTGGTGGGATCAGTACATCACAACTCGTAGGAGGAATGGAGAAGAACCAGTAGAGACTTGGACAGAGATGAAGTCTATCATGCGCAAGAGGTTTGTTCCAAGTCATTACCACAGAGACTTGCACCACCGGCTCAGGAAACTTACCCAAGGTTCAAGATCAGTGGAGGAGTATTACCAGGAGATGGAGTTGCTCATGCTAAGAGCTAGCATATCAGAAGATAGAGAAGCAACCATGTCAAGGTTCCTGTGTGGGTTAAACCAAGAAATACAAGACAATGTTGAGATGCAACATTATGTGGAGCTTGAAGAGATGCTACACAAAGCTATTCTTGTGGAGCAACAGCTCAAGAGGAAGGGACATTCACGCAACCACTATGGCTCTAACCGGTTACACAAGACCAAGGAAGAGAATTCACCTTACCCTAAGGAGTCTAAGCCGTTCCAGAAGGACAACAAGTCCTATCCTAGAGAAGAAACCAAACCAAGCAGTGCTCTTGACAAGGGCAAAGGCAAGGTTGAAGCTTCTAGTTCCAGAGCTCGTGATGTCAAGTGCTTCAAGTGCCAAGGAAGAGGTCATTATGCCAATGAATGTACCAACAAGAGAGTCATGATCTTGCTGGAAGATGGAGAGTATGCCTCAGAAGATGACAACACCGAGTCTGACCAAGACGACAGTGAAGAAGAACATGAAGAAGGACCAGTCCAGGGGAAGCTTTTAGTAGCAAGAAGGCTTCTAAGCTTGCAAAACAAGGCTAAGGAGCTAGAGCAACGTGAGAACCTATTCTACACCCGGTGCTTGGTCCAAGGAAAAGTGTGCAGCCTCATTGTTGATGGAGGCAGTTGTGTGAATGCTGCGTGTGAAACTATGGTCAAGAAGTTGGGATTAAAGGTTCAGAAGCATCCCAAACCTTACCGGCTACAATGGGTGAATGAAGAAGGCACCATGAAGGTTTCAAGTCAAGTGCTCATTCCTTTAGCCATAGGAAGATATGAAGATGAAGTCTTGTGTGATGTGTTGCCTATGGAAGCTGGTCACATACTTCTTGGAAGACCTTGGCAATCTGATCGCCGAGTTATCCATGATGGCTTCACCAACAAGCATTCCTTTGAGTTCAAGGGTCGCAAGACTGTCCTGGTTCCCTTGACGCCTAAGGAAGTTCAACAAGATCAGATTCAACTCCAAAAGAAGAAGGAGATTAATCTAAAACAGGCTGGAACTAAGCAGCCAAACTTCTATGCTAACATGGGTGATATCTAAAGAACTCTTTACTCTAAACAATCTGCTATCTTACTTGTGTTTAAAGAAGCTCTTTTGAACTTAACAGATTCTACACCGGTGTATCCGAGTGAGATGGTTTCTCTTTTGCAGGAGTTTCAAGATGTATTTCCAGAAGACAATCCCATTGGTTTACCACCTTTGAGAGGGATTGAGCACCAGATAGACTTTGTTCCAGGACCTACACTTCCAAACCGTCCAGCATACAGAACCAACCCGGTTGAGACCAAGGAGTTGCAAAGACAAGTAGAGGAACTTCTGGAGAAGGGGTATATCCGAGAGAGTTTGAGCCCATGTGCTGTACCAGTGCTCCTAGTGCCTAAGAAGGATGGTACATGGCGTATGTGTGTTGATTGTAGATCAATCAACAACATCACAGTGAAGTATCGCCACCCTATCCCTAGACTTGATGATATGCTTGATGAATTGCATGGTTATTGCATTTTTTCTAAGATAGATTTAAAAATTGGTTATCATCAGATTAGGATGAAAGAAGGAGATGAATGGAAAACTGCATTCAAAACTAAACATGGATTATATGAGTGGTTAGTTATGCCATTTGGATTAACCAATGCACCTAGTACATTCATGAGATTAATGAATCATGTTCTTAGATCATTCATAGGCATTTATGTTGTGGTATCATTTGATGACATCTTAGTATATAGCAAGAACTTAGAAGAGCATCTAGAACATCTTAGGGCTGTCCTGAATGTTTTAAAGAATGAAAAGCTTTATGCCAACTTGAAGAAGTGCACATTTTGCACGGATAACTTGGTTTTCCTAGGCTTTGTTGTGAGTGCAGATGGAGTTAAGGTCGATGAGGAGAAGATCAAAGCCATCAAAGACTGGCCGAGTCCAACCACAGTAGGAGAAGTGAGGACTTTCCATGGGCTTGCTGGGTTCTATAGGCGATTTGTAAGAGACTTTAGCACCATTGCAGCTCCCTTGACTGAAGTGATAAAGAAAGATGTCGGATTCAAGTGGGGAGAAGCACAAGAGAAGGCTTTCCAGAGCCTAAAAGAGAAGCTTACTCAATCACCTCTTCTTATGCTTCCTGACTTTACTAAAACGTTTGAAATAGAATGTGATGCCTCAGGAATTGGAATTGGTGCTGTGTTGATGCAGGATAGGAAACCTATAGCATACTTCAGTGAGAAGCTTGGAGGAGCCACTCTCAACTATGCAACCTATGACAAAGAACTCTATGCCTTGGTGAGGGCATTACAAACGTGGCAACATTACTTGTGGCCCAAGGAGTTTGTCATACACACTGATCAGAGTAAGCTTAGCAAGAGACACACAAGATGGGTTGAGTTCATAGAGACCTTCCCATACGTGATCAAGTATAAACAAGGTAAGGAGAACATAGTTGCTGATGCACTATCTCGGAGGTATGTTCTCTTGACCAATCTAGATGCTAAGTTACTTGGATTTGAGCAGATAAAAGATATGTATGATACTGACCATGATTTCAAGGAAGCTTATGCATCTTGTGAGAAGTTTGCTGCAGGGCATTACTTTAGACAGGAAGGATTCTTGTTTTATGACAATAGATTGTGTGTGCCTAACTGCTCTTTGAGAGATCTTTTTGTCAGGGAATCCCATGGGGGCAGTCTAATGGGGCATTTTGGGATTGCCAAGACCTTAAAAGTTTTGCAGGATAACTTCTATTGGCCGCACATGAAGAGAGATGTGGAGAGAATCTGTGGGAGGTGTGCTACTTGCAAGCATGCCAAGTCCCAAGTCCAATCCCAGGGTTTGTATACTCCTTTACCCATTCCGCACCATCCCTGGAATGACATTTCCATGGACTTTATTGTCGGATTATCTAGGACTAGAACAGGAAAGGATTCAATCTTTGTTGTTGTTGATAGGTTCTCTAAGATGGCACATTTCATAGCATGTCATAAGACTGATGATGCATTGCATGTTGCTAATCTGTTCTTTAAAGAAGTTGTTCGTTTACATGGCATGCCTAGGACTATAGTTTCTGATAAGGACACTAAGTTTCTTAGTTACTTTTGGAAGACTCTTTGGTCTAAGCTAGGCACTAAACTGTTGTTTTCTACTACATGTCATCCACAAATTGATGGACAAACTAAAGTAGTCAATAGAACTTTAGGAACACTCCTGCGTGCATTCATTAGAAAGAACTTAAGAACTTGGGAAGAATACTTACCACACTGTGAATTTGCATACAATCATGCTATGCATTCTGCTTCTAAGTATTCACCTTTTGAGATTGTTTATGGGTTCAATCCCACCTCTCCTTTGGATCTAATGCTTTTACCTGAGTGTGAAAGGATCAGTCTAGATGGTAAGAAGAAAGCAGAGATGGTACAACGGATCCATGAGAAGGCTAGACAAAACATTGAGCAGAAAACCAAGCTTTATGAGAAGCAAGCCAACAAGGGGAGACGTGTGAGAACCTTTGAAGTAGGTGACCAAGTTTGGTTGCACCTGAGGAAGGATAGTTTCCCCAACGAGAGGAAGTCCAAGCTGATGCCAAGGGTTGATGGACCCTTCGAGATCATCCACAAGATCAATGACAATGCCTACAAACTTGATCACCAAGGTAAGTATGATGTATCAAATAGCTTCAATGTCACTGACTTGCCTCCTTTTGGTGTAGATGAACCTGATTTGAGGAAAAATCCTTTTCAAGAGGGAGGGGATGATGTGATCATGGACCGGATCACTAAGGAGAACAAGGAGAGTCTAGATGAGCCACATGAAGCCACATTGCACCAGCAGCTTGGTGATGATGCTTTAGCCATTCCAGAAGGTCACATGACTCGTTCCAGAGTCAAGAAACTTAAGGAGAATGTTGTTGGATTACTCACTTCACATCCACAACAAGAAAGTCTTGGACAAGGTTTGATCCGAGATGTCTTGATCACCATTCAAGCCATCTCTACATCAAGCTGAGTTAGTGTCTAGGTAAGACATGGGGTGCGTGATCTTTTCCTTGCTTTTGGTTTTGTCCCACGAGGTTTTCCGGAGGAAGGTTTTATCGGGGCCACAACTTGTCTTCACATCACTTAGGCTCTATCTAGGCCCAAGACTAAAGAAGTATTCACATTTTTTGCTTGTGTTATTTTAAAACTATGGTTTTCCTTTTCTTTTAATTTCGAAACCCTAGAGAGCATGTTCTCTGGTTTCTATTATTTAAAGGGTTCTCTAAACCCTATTGTAAGCAAACGATAATCATTCAACAAGTTTTCTTTCTCTCTTGACGGCTCTCTCTCTAGAAAAGTTGTCGAGTTTCTTCTGGTGTGTAATATCCAGGAACCTAAGGGTGTTTACTTGGTGTGTCATATCCGAGCTAATCATCTAGGAGTATCAAGAGACCTTATCATCCCTCTTGTGTGACCAATCGATCCACAACCTTGAAGAGCTTGAGTCTCTGATTCGTTCTTGCAAGGATCTATCCATCCCTATCAACCAAAGAGCATCCTAGGGGTGCATTAATTATCTTAGCACCTCTTACACCAGCACAAGTCCATGAATTACACTTGCAAGTGGTTAAAGAAAAAGAGAAATCAGTTAAGTCTAACTTTCTTATTAGGCATAGTTATATCCGGAAGGCTGCTGCCACTAAACACACAATGCTAACTAATGATCTTTTAAGGAGCTTTTGAGTGCAGGTTCTGATGAGATGACACTTCATCCTGATATTACTAATCTTCTTGACAGGTTCAAATATGTGTTTCCAGAGGAGATCTCACACGGCTTACCACCACTTAGGGGCATAGAACACCAAATAGACTTCATACCGGGAGCTGCCTTACCAAACAAACCAGCCTATAGAGTAAACCCGGAGGAAAACAAGTAGTTAGAAAGAAAATTCCAGGAATTATTAGACAAGGGATATGTTAGGGAAATCCTTATTTCTTGTTCTTTACCCGTGTTTTTAGTACCCAAGAAGGATGGGACATGGATGATGTGTGTAGACTGCTCAGCAATAAACAACATCACCATTAAGTATAGGCACCCCATACCACGGCTTAATGACATGTTAGATGAATTCAGTGGAGCCACATTTTCCCTAAGTTAGACCTTAGGAGTGGATACCATCAGGTGAGAATGAAGGAGGGTGATGAATGGAAGACTGCCTTTAAGACCAGGCAAGGTGATGCCATTTGGGCTCACCAAAGCTCCTAGCACCTTCATGCGCCTCATGAACCACATTCTTACACCCTACATCAGTAAGTTTGTTGTGATCTATTTTGAAGATATTTTGATTTATAGTTTAGCCTGTTGGAGAGTGTTACCCTCTTCAGTTCGTGTGTCCAGAGACGGTATCGGTTGAAACTCGGGTTTGGAACCGACATTGTTTGTTGCTCGTCGTATGAATATATTTTTTCTCTTTTCAGAAAACTAGGGTTTCAGCTTCCAGCTGTGAGAACATCTCATGCTTTGCTCTAAAATCCTGGAGTGTGTGGTTAAAGTGTTCTTTAAGACTTGAACTTCTAAGAGAAGCTCAGTGTTGTCTGCATAAGCGTCTCAAGCTTTGTGTAGCTCGGTGACTTGATTTTTGAAGGATTTGATTCGAGCTTGCAACTCGGTTTCGATCGGAGATGGCTGGAGGCTGCTCGACATGCTCACTTTCTGTCATCGTCACGTAGCTTAGAGTACTCCCCTCCTTTTAGCGTCAACATGTTAGGGTATTTTGGGTAGGATCTTTGTGGGTACTATGTAACAGCAAATAAGGGGTAGAGAAACAATAATTGAGACTAAAAGTATAGTTTTATTGATCTTTAGAGCAGGAACAACAATGTTTGGTGTATAAATCCTAGCTCTAGCTGCCTAGTTATATTCTCTTAGTCTCTTGAAGTCGATCCCTCTATCTAGGGTTTGGGTTCCCCATTTATTGATTGCCCTTTAGTCGGTTATTAAGTTAGAGACTTTTATATTTGAATATTGGAAGAAACCCCATTAGTAAAAATCTTCCATTTTACCCGAAGGCAGGGATGGAGCCGGATCTGAGCTGAAATTTCTCTAGGCAGGAATTTGAAGGCCGACTTCCTGCCAGGAAGGACGAAGAAAATCTTCATAGATTATTTTCTCAAACATTATCTTCCTGGCAATCACTCGATAAATCAGATTGAGATGGTTGAGGAGTTTGTTTTTGACATTGGGAAAAATGGAGTCTCTGGATACTACATTTCCTGCAAGATCTTCTTGCACTCTCTTGCTAGAGATGCAGCTTACTGGCCGAAGCATCTGTCAGTAAGGTCTCTTACTGTTGGGGGAAAATAATACATGAGCAAGAACCTCCGGGTTAGAGCAGGACCCCGTTCTATTGGTTTTGGCTTGAAGCTTCTTTCCCCCGGCTTCCGGGTTCCGAGTCAGATGATTCCTCTTGCCTTCGAGTTAAGAGGAAAACTACCAGATAAATATGAACCTCCACATATCTCAGGATATGGTTGAATCTCAATAAACAAAGGGAAAATGGAAGTACTTTACCATCTATGGATATCTCTAAGAAAATTGGAAATATTCTGTTATCTAAGGATATAGTGAATATTTTCTAATTATAAAAGATATGTGATAGGGTATGTTTTTGTACAAGCGATTCGTGGTCAGTTCTACAGAATGATAGGAGGAAAGAGACACCTCGCTGTAGTGCATTCTCCTGCTTTAGTTATTGATAAACCAGGAGATCCTGCCTCTAGATTACTGGCATAGAAATATGGGTCTATATATGTCATTAATAACTTGATATCAGCACGTTAGATCGGTCATAAGGCAGGAATTGCCTTTATGTAATGATGACCGCATTGTCTTTCTAATTCGGTTGATGATTCCAGCTTCCAAAGGTGTCTTCTGTGCTCTAAGCCGTGTCACCATGGAAGGTATTTGGATTTATAGCTGCATCCTCCGGTGGGTATTGCAAAAGTGCTCTTCAGTGGGGGATCAAGCCATTCGTAGTTCATATATTTGGAGGCCGGTAGCCTAGATTGGCATGTCACCTAAGTGGGTGCAGAGCCTTGTTGGCATGTGGCCTTGTGAGCACGTGGTTCTGTAGTATATAGGAGTCATCTGATCTATATGGCGCATGGCATGACTAGATGGTAGACTAGCTGATATGCTTCAATTAGCATGGTGTGTAGATATGCTTCAGTAAGCATGGTATATTACAGCTTATGGGCAGGAGATCGTGACCTGAGCCAGTAGATAGAGCTGAAAGCATGCTACAGTGAGCATATAACCTTATCTGTTTGATAATTAATCAAAGGGATTTGCCTCTCATACACCTCTCGGTGAAGATGGTCTTCTAGGTAGATTTCATGCTTTGGCGGCTGTAGAATCGATAACCTCTTGTGATGAACGTGTTCACCTCCCCTCTTTAGGTTTAGGAACCCCATATATAATAGAAGTCGTGCCCCTCTTAGAATTTCGAAATATTAATTAGATCCTTAGATAATACAATATTTCCAATTTTCTTAAGGATGGCCATATGTATTAGAATACTTCCTCTTTCTCTTAGATTTAGGAAGATTCTTTCTTGTCTATGTTGGTTACCTTAGCTTGAAGGAAGAATTCCGTTTATCCTTAGGAAGGAGAAATCACTTGACATGGAAGTCGGAACCCGGAGGCTGGAACCTGGAAGCTGGAACCAGTATATCAGGGTCCTTCTGTAACCCTAAGGTTCTTGCTCTTGGATTATTTTTCCTCAACAAGATGGGTTCCTAATCCTAAATCAGGGAGATCGATTTGTCCATATACAAAGCTCACAAATTCTAGAGCCGCCAAGGCAAGATTCACACAGAGAAGATCATCTTCATTGAAGTGCCTATGAGAGACAAATCCCTGAAATTACTATCAACCAAACCAAGTTATATGTGCACTGTAGTATGTCTACAACTCTACTTACTGGCTCAGACCACGATCTTCTGCCCATCAGCATGAATACTCCATGTTAACTCTAGCATATCGGCTAGTCTACCATCTGGTTTGGCCATGTGCCATCTAGAACAGATGACTTTTATTAACTACAGAGTCACATGCTCACAAGCTCACGTGCCAATAAGGCTATGCACCTGCCTAGGCTACGCGGCGCAATCCCCACTGATGAATGCAGCTATAAATCCAAAACACCTGCAATGGTGATATGACTCAGAGGCCTGATGACACCTTCAGAAGCAAGAAACATCAACTGGGCCAGGAAGAACATGCGGTCATCACTGTAGAAAGGCCATTCCTGCCTTATGATTCATTCTCCCTGTTGCTATTAAGGCATTAACCTCATATATTGGCCCATACTCCTCTGGCAGTAGTCTAAAGTCATGATCTCCCGATTTATCAACAAGTGAAGTAGGAGAAAGCACCACGACAACTTGTCTCCTTCTTCTTTTCATTCCGTAGAGATGAGCATGAATCACTTGCACAAAAAATCCTTAACAGTTTGATGCTAGAAGGATGGGCAGTTTTACACTATGTGACGATGTGATAGGCAAAAGAGACATTACATGTATTGTCACAAATAAGTCACAAACACAGTGACTGGGGGCAAGAAACGACTTACCCTCACCAGAACACTTCTCTAAGGTAGGATAATACCTTGCTACAACAGTAGCAAAATTCTACGCAGAAACAAGTTTTGAGTTCCCGCTGATTCAGGGTCTCAACAGCAAATCAGAACCTCTACAATCTTTTGTTCCTTTTGGTTCTGGGTCTCTGACCACAAATTAGACCTCTAAAATAAGTGGAGTCAATAATCTCTACAATGAGCTGTCCTTAGCAACATGAATATCAGGGGATAATCCACTGGCAACAATCTAGCAAGACCTACACCCCACCAATGCGTACAGGTAAACAAATCCGGCCGACATGAAAAGATTGAAGGTCCTTTAGCATGGGAACACTTTTCTTCCTGGTTTACGACTTCGATGACTTCCAAAAGCAAGATGATTCAGAAGAAGAGATCCTGGGAACACTACAGGCATACCAGACCACCCCTAAGAGGTAAATCACCTTTCTTGTTAGTTTATTGTGTCTAGGCAGTAGTTCAATCCAAAAGTCAGATAAAAACTGAGTGAAGAGAACACCTCTCAAGTAGTCAGCGATTCCTATTGAATTTATTTCCTTAAAGAAACAATGACCATGGCCATATAAAAATTAAGTACATCTAACTAGAGGTGGGGATTAATGATCTTCTAAGGAAAGGTTTCTTAATGGAGTTACTGATGAAAAGACAAGAAACAACCAAAAGTAGGAGGAGCATTGCCAACACCAGGCGAGTTGAAAATACTGGTTCCCGTCCTGCCATAAACATGTTTTGTCACCAAAAGAGCCTTAGAAAATCTTAACTCTACATCACGACGCTATGGACATTGTCTCCCTCACTCAATTGAAAGCTAAAATCCAGGAGAACGCACATTCCTGCTATGATCCTTCGTAAAAGAAAAGACTCTGATCTTATAGCTGGAAACCAAGGCCAGGTTCGGCTATCACTGCCGAAGAAAAGGTTACATCCAGTCCAATGAAGAAAGAAAGCCAAGATTGCAATAAAGAGCAACGATAAATGTGAGTAAATGGCTTCTGCGACTACTAGCCTTGTGAAGAAGAAAGAACAATACACCTTATGAGAGCGCGAGGGTTAAGGTTTATATTGATGCAAAAATCTATCAAATTAACCCTACGAACTACTCTTGCCAAGAGAGGTCTAATTGTAGTACTTAAGGACTGAATTCACAGAGAGCGCATGCACACAATAGATTTCTGAGTTCTAAAGTTAAGCTAGGTAAGCTATAAATAAGAGGTTTGTATGAGGGTTTTATTCCAAAAAAGAAATTATCTAAATAAGATAGCTGATTCAAATAAGAAAAATATAGATCTAGAGTTTCGGGCAAGGGAATTATAATAGATAAAATGCAGGGAATTATGAATATGTAAGGACCTTAATCACAATCCGACTGCCTCTCGTTCCAAATCTCGTATGCGAACAGTGGAGTCGATCGTCCATCGACGGCTAAGGCCGAGTGTCGATTGATGGTTATCGGAAAGTTTGTCCGCTAGGTTAATTAAACTAGCTCTCACGTGTATCTAACAACCTAGCTCAAAGGAATAAATTCATGCACAAAACCTACTCTTGTAGTTGTCTGTGTCCTAGTTTCAGGTTTCTAGTTAGGTACTCTAGAACACAAGCATTAAATACAATTCCAAAGATGGATATCTCTTCATCCTAGCAATCCTATTTTTGAGCTAATTCATCAATACCATAATGAACCCTAAATCTATAAAGAGAATTACTCAGACATAATCATAGAAAGCATGATAAACTGAATAATAAAATTCAAAGAATAGATAATGGGGTTCCCATACAAATCTCTGAAGCAGTTCAGATCTTCTCCCTAAAACTACTAAGAAAACTTAAAACTGTAAATAATACTTTGCTATAAAAACTCTGTGTGTTTGCCTAAACAATGGCAAGACCTTAATAAATAGGTCAAATCTCGTCTAGGGGCATTCTTGTCAATTGTCTTGACTTGGGCTTGAAGGCGGCCAATGACTCTGCGAGTAGACCATCGATCGACAGAAAGTGTGCTCCGTCGATCGATGGTCAGGCTGGACCTCGACTATGACTTAGCTGATTGTGAACACTTATTGGATATCTTCTCTGAATGCTCTACCAAGCTCTATTACTCCATAATGCTCCAAAACCTACCTTGACCTAAAAAGACTCTAAACTACAGTCTAGACATACATAGCAGACTCCAAATAGGGTTCAAATGATTGTCTTAAATTGGTAAATAACAAGGTATATCAACTCCCCCAAACTTAACCTTTCTCTTGTCCTCAAGTAAAACAAAAGTAGCCTATGAAAGACGTCTGAAAGGCGGGACTCACATAATAAATAAGCATAACTATCACCCTAATATATCGCAGCGACATCAAAAAATGTTAATCAAAGAAATACTTTATATGTCTTATCCTAGTCTAGCAACCAAATCCATTCTATCACCAAATCAACAAATACTAATCTGACTAACCCCTCTACTGTTCTCATTTCTTTGTGTAAAATAAAGTGCAGGCTTTACCATGGAGTATCGATCAAAGGACACATGGACTCAACTCCTGCAAATCTGCATGTATATGTATAAAGCCTTTCATGATCCCTCTCTTTCCTCTTTTCTTTGAAATCTCAAATTCAATGGACAATGATGCTCCTACCCATCTTGCCTTGATCAGATCTGTTGTTGTTGGGGACTATAGATCGGATCTTGATTCTCGACGTGGATTGATATTGGAAGATTCACACGAGGCAACCGATTCTTCAGGCTTCGTCGATGACGGTCTGGCTCGGGTGTCGATCGACACCAATGCAAACTGCAGAAAGACATGGAACTTTCCACACAAAAGTCTCCTTGTAGAAATTCTCTCTTCACCTCTTGCCAAAAGTCTTCACTTACCAATGCTTTGACGTGGTGCTTCTGAGTAACTTCCCCTTTCTCCTTAATCAATGCTTCATGTTTCTGAATGGCCTCACTTGTTTGGACCACTTGATTCTCCAACTTCTTGACATGAGTGTTGAGGTTCTCGAACTTGGTGTTGAGGTTGGTGTACAGCAAATCTATTTTCCCACTGAAGTTAACAGTCATCTTCTGCTGCGCCTATAGTATCCTATCAACCATAGCTTCAAGTCTACTCTCCTGAGGCTTCTGCTGCTGCGAATTCTGATTGTAGTTTGACATGCGTGTTTTTATTATTCTAGCAGGGTATAAATATTCTAAACAAATAACCATCAAATTAACCCTAGCCTTAACACACAAATAGTACTCTTTCCAAAAGATCAGGTGTAGTACTTAGGGATCGAATCCACGAAGAGCGTTGGCACACAATAAATTTCTTATTTCTAAAGATTAAGCTAGGTGAATATATATATATATATATATATATATATATATATATATATATATTGGTGGCAAACAATCAGTTAAGGAAATATTCCTTATCAGGAATTATAAATTCAATATGGAAAATTCTAATAATGCAGATATGGAAATAACGCAAATATGGAAATATTCAAATAAACTAACTTGATGCAAATGTAAATATGCTAGAGCTAGGGTTTCAAGCTTAATGTATTATAGTGGATAGGAAACACATATATGTAAATATACTAGAACTCAAATATTAACTATTCTGACCCTTTTAACTCCAACTCTCGTATGCGAGCAAAAGGAAAGACCATCGATCGACGGCTATGGCCTGATGTCTATCGACGGTGAAATAAGAAGGAAGTGTGAATGAGATTTGATAAGTCCACCAGAGTTATTAGACCAGATCTCGCATGCGTGACAGCCTAATTCAATGGAGTCTATTCTGGCACATAACCTACTCTCGTAGTCGTCCATGTCCTACTTTCGAGATCCTAGTTAGCTACTCTATAATTCAAGCACTATGCACAACTAAATTGATGGATATTAACTTAACTAGCAATCATACTTTTGGGCCAATCCATGATTGTTATCATTTAACCCTAAATCTAGTTGATGACTACTCAAACATAATCAAAGAAAGAACAATAGTCTGAACATAATGCATAGATAAAATACTGGGGTTCCAATTCAAATCTCCCTAAGGAGTTATGAATCTTCTCCCCTAAAAACCTAAAATTATAAAGCTTTGTGAGTTTTGTCAAGCCTTTCCTACACATGTACTTGCACACTCTGCCTGCTCTCAATACATGAGCATAAATATAAAAACCCTATAACTTAGGCCAAAATTCGTCCATGTCATTCTTGTCTTTTGTCTTCTAAACTTGGGCTTTTCAATCAACTGTCTGTGAGTTGGACATCGATCGATGGCAAGTGTGCAACATCGATGGAACTTGCTCTTTTATCATCGATCGACTCCAAAGCTTTATCGTCGATCAACGATAGTCTTGTACTTCGACTCCTCAAATAGCCAGCTACGGATTCCTCTCATCCAAATGCTCCAAAAGCTCCAAGTATATCTATTTATCTCCAAAACATCTCTTGACCTGTAAATATTCTAAAACATATCCTAGACACACATAATAGACCCTAAATAGAGCCTAGTACATAGCCTAAAACTGGTAATAAATAGGCTATATCATAGTTACTCATGTTGCCACCATAGGAGTTCATGTTGTAGCCTGGATTTCCTGGTCTCTGATAACTGTTTCCACCAACAAAGTTCACATCCTCTTCCTCGTCTTCTTCTTCTAGGCCTTTCAGTTCTTGCTTCTTGCAAATTTCAGAACACTTTCCAACTTTGACTTGACTTCATCTATCTGCTCTTTGCTTAAAGGTGGACCTAATTTCTTCCTCTCAGGGTTAGTGTACTTGGTGCTATTGCTAGACGCCAAGTTCTCAATAAGCCTTGTTGCTTCTTGTAGACTCCTAGTGCTGAAATTTCTTTCACTAGCTGTCTCTAAAGCCATCTGGTACTGCAAATCAATACCTCTGACGAAGGTGCAAAGTAGATGCACGTCATTGAAGCTGTGGTGTGGGCTGTCTCTCTGGTACGACTTGAATCTAAACAAATAGCTTTTGAATAATTCCTCAGGCTCCTATGTGAATGTAGCGATCCTTCTCCTCAAGTCTTATGCTTGTGCATCATCGAAGAAGCTGCGCAGGAATGCATTCTTGATGACTGTCAAGGATGTCAAAGATCCTGGTGGTAGTTGCTTAAGCCAATGCAAAGCATCTCCAGCAAGTGAGTACTTGAATAGCTTGTAGAATAGATAGTCCTCAGGGACTCCATTGGCCTTAATAGTAGAAACTATATCCTCAAATCGCTCCAAGTGATCCATTGGGTGCTTGTGTCACAATCCATGGTAGGGTGTCTGCGCAACAAGTGCAAAGAAGGACGGTTTGATCTCAAAATCATTCATTTCGAAAGCTAGAGGACGTATAGCGGATTTATTACCATAGAACTTGTCTAGACGATTGTAGTCTGCCACTGTCCGTTGAGCAGCTTGGGCGGCAGCTTCAGGTTGAGCTACTGCAGCGTCTAGTTATGGTTCAGGAATCTCAGCTCCTTTTTCGTCAATTCTCTGACCTGTAGCATTACGCATATGACCTTGAAGGTAATATAGGTCTCCTCTCACATCTCGAACCACAACTAGAGTCACAACCATTTTTCTGGAGTTACCTTTGATCGATGCCGTGTGGGTGCTGTCGATCGATGTTAATACGTGAGTCTGAATCGGCGGCTTGTGCATGTTTCCTATTCGAACGTTCCATTGCAACGGGGTCTGAGAAGAGTAATTCCTTGTTCTTTTGGCTTCTGGTAATATTGGGCATGCACCTGAAAGACAAGAAAAAGAAATTATAAGTAACTTCCAAAAAGAAAAAGCTTAGACCAAACCCTAGACAATAAGTCTAATGGCAATCCTTCCTCCCCGACAACGGCGGCAAATTTGACATTGTGCAGTTACGGTTTATACTAATGCAGAAAATTTATCTAACTAACCCAAGGAACTACTCTTGCCAAGAGAGGTTTAATTGTAGTACTTAGAGATCGAATCCACAGAGAGCGAGGGCACACAATAGATTTATGAGTTCTAAAAGTTAAGCTATGCAAGCAATAAATATGAGTGTATGAGGGTTTTATTTCAAAAATGGAATTATCTAAATAAGTTAACTGATTCAAATAAGGAAAAGATAGATCTAGGTTTTCAGGCAAGTGAATTATAATAGATAGAAGCAAGAAATTATGGATATGCAAGGACCTGAATCACAACCCGACCCGCTTTTTTTCAAACTCTCGTATGCGAATAGAGAAGTCGACCGTCGATCGACGGCTAAGGCCGAGTGTCGATAGATGGTTATCGGACAGGAAGTCCGTCTGCTAGGTTAATTAAACAAGCTCTCACATGTATCTAACAACCTAGCTAAAAGGAATAAATCCAGGAACATAACCTACTCTCATAGTTGTCTATGTCCTAGGTTCAGATTTCTAGTTAGCTACTCTAGAACAAAAGCATTAAACACAATTCCAAAGATGGATATCTATTCATCCTAGCAGTACTATTTTGGGCTAACTCATCAATACCATAATGAACCCTAAATCTAACATGAGAATTACTCAGACATAATCATAGAAAGCATGATAAACGGAATAATAAAATGCATATAATAGATAATGGGGTTCCAATTCAAATCTCTGAAGGAGTTCAAATCTTCTCCCCAGAACTACTAAGAAAACTAAAAACTTTAAATAATACGTTGCTGTGAAAACTATATGTGTTTTCCTAAACAATGGAAATACCTTTATAAACTAAGTCAAAACTCGTCCAAGGGCATTCTTGTAAATTTTCTTAACTTGGGCTTGAAGTCGACCAATGACTATGCGAGTAGACCATCGATCGACAACAAGTGTGCTCTGTCGATCGTTTGTCTGGCTTGACCTCGACTCTGACTAAGCTGATTGTGAACATCTACTGGATATGTCCTCTGAATACTCTACCAAGCTTCATTATCTCCATAATGCTCCTAAACGTACCTTGACCTGACATACATAGCAGACTCCAAATAGGGTCCAAATGATAGTCTTAAATTGGTAAATAACAAGGTATATCACCTTACAACAGCTTTTCCCTACAATGCACCATGATATACTTCTAAGGGAAGCAAGGCTGCGTACGTCTACAAGTTCCCGAGAAAGCTAAGGCCACATGTCCCTACAAGTTTCAAAGGCTACATGCCTCTACCAGTTTCTCAGAACAAGAAGTTCACAGAAAAGAAATCAAGAATACTTGCCTATATAGGTTTTCAAGTCCATGTGCCTCTACAAGTTTCTATGAACCCAAAATTTCTATTAAGGGAGCCAGTGATATGTACCACTACAAGCTTCCAATGAAACAGGTCCAAAGCCACATGATTTCATGACCTTCTAATGAAGACAAAACCAAGAGAAAATCAGGGGAAAATTAGTTAAGCATTAACCCAAGGGGAAACACGCATCAATAAATCCCATCAACTTACCATACAGCAAGGGGGATTCAAGACGAAGCGACGAGTCATTAAATGAATACACAAAAATCTGAGAGTGACTCACGTAAGCGAGAGCAGAGGAAAACCAGAACGGGTCATCAAATGACATGCACTAAATGCTGAGAGTGGCTCAACCAAGCGGGGGCATAGAACAGCCAAAAAGGGTCAACAAATGACATCACAAAATGTTTAGAGTGGCTCACCCAAGTGTGAGCAGAGAACAGCCAAAATGAGTCACTAAACGACACCTACAAGAGGAGGAAATCTAAGGAACCTAAGCAAAGCAACATTTATGGATGATCAATAAAAGGAATGACTAATTATGTCATAGTATGTAGAAGAACACGCCAATCCATGTGTATGAAGCAACAACGCTTACTGTTATAGAGAACACCTTTCTCCAACATGTCTACTCCTACACATGAAGTGAAGGCCCTTAATCCACTGCAGGAAAAATCATCTTAGACGTATCAACTACTGCTACCTAAATAACAAACTCTGGCTCCATATTCTAGTGAATTCCTACCTCCAGGCCAATTTGGGACCAAGGCCATACAATAATATGTCAACTTCTTCTATCCAAGCCCAAGGGCGGAGAAGTATTCTGGTTTTACTTGACTGAACACGAGAATGCAGGGAGCGCCGTCTTGGTGTGAAGAGGAATAAGCAGGCAGTACCATGTATACAACATCAATACAATGACTAGATACAGTCATTCAGAAAAGCTACCTCTCTATCATGTAGGAACTTATGACTTTACTTCCATGCTCATCTGATTATGGTGGTAGTACCACTATTTTGAAGAAAAACAATAATGCTCCAAAAGCCGGAGGTATAATGACAAATGGCACGTAGGCCGAGGATCTCATCAACATCATAAAGCCACCAGATTTTAAGAGAATAAATCCCCGATCTCCGAGTTTCAAGAGTATAAATCCCACAACCTCCGGGTTTGAAAAAGATATATCCTACAATCAATTGGTATCAAGGAGATATATCTTAGATTTTGGAGTGGCAGAATGGAAAGCCTTGAAAGTGCTAAGAATATCTAAGATTTAAGGACCCAGTGTCCCACATAGTTCTAGAGACTAGGAAGCTGCGTTATAGACCATGAAGACATTCTGAATGGCCTACAACAAATCAACATCGAGAGTGGTCCACCTCTGTGTGACAGAGTAGATGCCGCATTGGTCAATATAGCCCTTGGGTTTAAGACAGCCTATAAGAATTCACCTCTGCGTCATAAAAATGCATTCCTTGGAACTTCTGGGTTGTCAAGGACAATATCTACAGCTCCTTCTTGATCAAAGCTTCAGTTCCTTAGAACTTCGGGTTCTCAAGCATCAAATCTACCAATCCTCTTGGACCAGAGAAATAATTCTTTAGAACCTCAGGATTACCAAGAAGAGTTGGCAGAAACTCAGAGTTTCTATGTGACATACTTCGATACCTCAGGGTAATACATCAAAGAATTAGCTTCCACGCTTCAACAAAGGGTCTTAATCTTCCTGAAAAAGGAAGTAAAAGACACATAATCTTCACTCGACTTCTACCTAGTACATAAAGATAAAAAAAAACAAGCACTAGAATACTGCTTCACTTTGGAGAAGCAGTTCAGAAGATCGTTCTCCAGCCCATATCAAATTTGGGGCATATAAGCAAGAAAAACGATGTACACATTAAAGTAAATCGAAAACGATGTACACATTAATGTGCCATTCAGATCCGGAAAAGATGTGGCTACGTGCAACCAAAGCCCTGCGGTAAAAAGGTGGATCTCGTTAATCACTATAATGTGAATCTGAGATCAAGAATTCTTGCTTCCGTACAGGGCATCAGATCACCTACGGAAGATTCCAACAGATACACATGTTCTTCATCATCAAGACGAAAAAGCATGCCCATTATAGCATTCTACTACATGTAATTTCTTGTCTAGGCCAGGAACCATTAACTAATTAAAAGAGATCAAGTAACCATTGCAATACATCAATAATTCCTTCCTCTGATCAGGCCATCAGCTGCTTGAATCAGACAACTCGAAGGCTTTGTGCCATCGAGGCCCTACGCCAAGAAACAAAGCTCACCATCCCCTGAAATACGAGAATATGATCATGGATTCTTTGAGAGTAATCGATATCATCTGGCTCCAAATCCAGAAATGCTTATTTAGAAGCAATCATCCTTCGACTATTACTAATCATAGGATTGCAAGGGTTATCTATATATTTCTATACCAGGATTGTTTATCATACTAGTTTCTAGAGTACTTGGAATAGAAAGAGAATGTGACTGATTACATAAATCTAAAATCACAGGATAGTTGAAATAGAGCTAGAGTGTGACCAACAACCTGAATCTGAACCCTTATGAATTAGATAACTAGGCGCATACGAGAGTTAGTCTAGGGTTCAGTTGAACAATATCAAATTGGTTCTTAACGATTGTCTAAAAGAACTATGGATCGACATTCAATAGTATCGATCGACACTCAATAGTATCGATTGACACTCATAGTATCAATCGAAACTCATATTATCGATCAACACTCTCTCTAAATTTGCATATTTTAGGGTTTAGACATCTAATTAGTAATTGCATGCGAGAGATCGATTACTTTCTTATTGCATTCGACTTCTGGAATTGAACATAATTAAACCCATGGCGTGAATCTCCCTGTTGATTAATCCCTAGATCTAGCGCTTTCTTCTTATAACTTACAAACTATTCTACATATTTACTGCTTTGTCTACTGTTTTTATATTGTTTCCCTAGCTTGATCTGAAATGCAAGTCAATTGTGTGAAAAAATAAAGTCTATGTGAATTTGATCATCAAGTACTACACTGAACCTCTTATTTGAGAGAGTAGCTTAAAAGTTAATTGGAGCATATCAAATTTGGCGCCTTTTCTAGGGACTCTGATCACCATTAGACTAGGTGTTGGATTTCTTCTTCTCAGACCAGGAGATAGGTGATTTAGAACATACGATCCACAAGTCTAAGAGGTTAGTATCGAGCAACACCCTCCAAGCAGCGATCAATACCACACTTCTAGAGTCAAACGACTCTCTTAAAGATGAATCAACACCGCACACTGTGAAACGAAGATAACTGCGACACTTTTGTTGATTCAAGATATAATGGAGACTTGCATGACCACAGAAGTCATCTGTGTAATGCAGTAGGTCAGAAGATAGATGTACATAAGACTTTCCTGATGCAATTTTTGTGTCTGAGATAAATCAATTTGATCTGGACTGTGTCTGGTACGATTGGGTGGGTCCTCACCCTTTTAAAGGTCTTCCTCACAAAAATCCCAGGAACCACATTGAATAACTTGAGGATATAGTCTCGAGCATCAATGGGCATTAACTCCCGAAATGTTGCATACTCTGTAAGAATTTCCCCCATTCTCTCTCTGGGGATGCAGCTAACTGGGTTAAGCTACTGCTACAAGGGTCTCTAACTTGCTGGGAGGACACTAGTTCCTCCTCAACAAATTTCCCAGTGATCATGCTGCAACTGGAAAGGGCAAAACGGAGGATTATCTGGAGCTAATCTTAGAGAGGATATGGAAGATGTATATAGAGTTCAAAGAGAAGTTGAGAAGTTGTATTATGTCCATATTGGGCTGAATTGGAAAATTGAATCTTTAAAAACTCATGTCAAAAAGATGGATTCGGAAAACTTTCTAGCTGAATGGGAAGTTTGAAGCCTTGAGAAGTCAAGTAAAGGATCCGGATATTAAGGTTCAACAGAATACTGAAGCTATTAAGAGGCACAAAACGAGACGGAAGCAACTTGAAAATGTTGTAATTGCTGAGGATGATGAATGGAACATGTTTGAGAATACTGACAGCTTTCAAGAAGGCAACTTTCTGGTTCAGAGACTAAGCGACAAGTCATTAAATGAATACACAAAAATCTGAGAGTGACTCACCCAAGCGAGAGCAGAGGAAAACCAGAACGGGTCATCAAATGACATGCACTAATGCTAAGAGTGGCTCAACCAAGCGGGAGAATAGAACAGCCAAAAAGGGTCATCAAATGACATCACAAAACGTTTAGAGTGGCTCACCCAAGTGTGAGCGGAGAACAGCCAAACTGAGTCACTAAACGACACCTACAAAAGGCGGAAATATAAGGAAAATAAGCAAAGCAACATTTATGGATGATCAACAAAAGGAATGACTAATTATGTCATAGTATGCAAAAGAACACGCCAATTCATGTGTATGAAGCAACAACGCTTACTGTTATAGAGAACACCTTTCCCCAACACATCTACTCCTACGCATGAAGTGAAGGCCCTTAATCCACTGCAGGGAAAAATCATCTTAGACGTATCAACTACTACTACCTAAATAACAAACTCTGGCTCCATACTCGAGTGAATTCCTACCTCCAGGAAAATTTGGGCCCAAGGCCATACAAGAATATGTCAACTTCTTCTATCCAAGCCCAACGGCGGAGAAGTATTGTGGTTTTACTTGACTGAACACGAGAATGCAGGGAGCGCCGTCCTGGTGTGAAGAGGAATAAGCAGGCAGTACCATGTATACAACATCAATACAATGACTAGATACAGTCATCCAGAAAAGCTACCTCTCTATCATGTAGGAACTTACGACTTTACTTCCATGCTCATCTGATTGTGTTGGTAGTACCACTATTTTGAATAAAAACAATAATGCTCCAAAAGCCAGAGGTATAATGAAAAATGGCACGTAGGCCGAGGATCTCATCAACATCTTGAAGCCACCAGATTTTAAGAGAATAAATCCCCGATCTCCGAGTTTCAAGAGTATAAATCCGACAACCTCCGAGTTTGAAAAAGATATATCCTACAATCAATTGGTATCAAGGAGATATATCTTAGATTTTGGAGTGGCAGAAGGGAAAGCCTTGAAAGTAGCTAAGAATATCTAAGATTGAAGGACCTAGTGTCCCACATAGTTCTAGCGACTAGGAAGCTGCGTTATAGAGCACGAAGACATTCTGAACGGCCTACAACCAATCGACATCGAGAGTGGTCCACCTCTGTGTGACAGAGTAGATGCCGCATTGGTCAATATAGCCCCCGGTTTTAAGACAGCCTATAAGAATTCACCTCCAGGTCATAAAAATGCATTCCTTGGAACTTCTAGGTTGTCAAGGACAATATCTACAGCTCCTTCTTGATCAAAGCTTCAGTTCCTTAGAACTTTGGGGTTCTCAAGGATCAAATTTACCAATCCTCTTGGACCAGAGCAATAATTCTTTACAACCTCAGGATTACCAAGAAGAGTTGACAGAAACTCAGAATTTCTATGTGACATACTTCGATACCTCAGGGTAATACATCAAAGAATCAGCTTCCACGCTTCAACAAAGGGTCTTAATCTTCTTGAAAAAGGAACTAAAAGACACATAGTCTTCACTCGACTTCTACCTAGTACATAAAGATAAAAAAAAACAAGCACCAGAATATTGCTTCACTTGGGAGAAGCAGTTCAGAAGATCGTTCTCCAGCCCATATCAAATTTGGGGCATATAAGCAAGAAAAACGATGTACACATTAAAGTAAATCGAAAACGATGTACACATTAATGTGCCATTAAGATCCGGAAAACATGTGGCTACGTGACACCAAGGCCCTGTGGTAAAAAGGTGGATCTCGTTAATCACTATAATGTGAATCTTAGATCAAGAATTCCTGCTCCGTACAGGGCATCAGATCACCTACGGAAGATTCCAACAGATACACATGTTCTTCACCATCGAGACGAAAAAGCATGGCCATTATAGCATTCTACTACATGTAATTTCTTGTCTAGGCCCAGAACCATTAACTAAATAAAAGAGATCAAGCAACCATTGCAATACATCAATGATTCCTTCCTCTGATCAGGCCATTCGCTGCTTGAATCAGACAACTCGAAGGCTACGTGCCATCGAGGCCCTACGCCAAGAAACAAAGCTCGCCATCTCCTGAAATACGAGAATAGGATCATGGATTCTTTGAGAGTAATCGATATCATCTGGCTCCAAATCCAGAAATGCTTATTTGGAAGCAATCGTCCTTCGACTATTGCTAATCATTGGATTGCAAAGGTTATCTATAGATTTCTATACCAGGATTGTTTATCACACTAGTTTCTAGAGTACTTGGAATATAAAGAGAATGTGACTGATTACATGAATCTAAAATCATAGGATAGTTGAAATAGAGCTAGAGTGTGACCAACAACCTGAATCTGAATCCTTATGAATTCGATAACTAGGCGCATACGAGAGTTAGTCTACGGTTCAGTTGAAAAATATCGAATTGGTTCTTAACGATTATCTGAAAGAACTATGGAACGACATTCAGTAGTATCGATCGACACTCAATAGTATCGATTGACAATCATAGTATCGATCGACACTCATATTATCGATAGACACTCTCTCTAAATTTGCATACGAGTTGGGATTTTAGGGTTTAGACATCTAATTAGTAATTGCATGCGAGAGCTCGATTATTTGCTTATTGCATTCGACATCTGGAATTGAACATAATTAAACCCTTGGCATGAATCTCACTGTTGATTTATCCCTAGATCTAGCGCTTTCTTCTTATTACTTACAAACTATTCTACATATTTACTGCTTTGTCTACTGTTTTTATATTGTTTCCCTAGCTTGATCTGAAATGCAAGTCAATTTTGTGAAAAAAATAAAGTCTATATGAATTTGATCCTCAAGTACTACACCGAACCTCTTATTTGAGAGAGTAGCTTAAAAGTTAATTGGAGCATATCAAATTTGGCGCCTTTTCTAGGGACTCTGATCACCATTAGACTAGGTGTGGGATTTCGTCTTCTCAGACCAGGAGATAGGTGATTTAGAACATACGATCCACAAGTCTAAGAGGTTAGTATCGAGCAACACCCTCCAAGCAGCGATCAATACCACACTTCTAGAGTCGAACGACTCTCTTAAAGCATGAATCAACACCGCACACTGCGAAACAAAGATAACTGCGACACTTTTGTTGATTCAAGATATAATGGAGACTTGCATGACCACGGAAGTCATCTGTGCAATGCAGTAGGTCAGAAGATAGATGTACATGAGACTTTAACCCCTGATGCAATTTCTGTTTCTTAGATAAATCAATTTAATCTGGACTGCGTCTGGTACAATCGTGGGTCCTCACCCTTTTAAAGGTCTTCCTCACGAAGATCCCAGGAACCACATTGAATAACTTGAGGATATAGTCTCAAGCATAAATGGGCATGAACTCCCGGAATGTTGCATATTCTGTAAGAATTTCCCCCATTATCTCTCTGGGGATGCAGCTAACTGGCTTAATCAACTGCAACCAGGATCTCTAACTTGCTGGGAGGACACTAGTGCCTCCTCAACGAATTTCCCAATGATCATGCTGCAACTGGAAAGGGCAAAACGGAGGATTATCTAGAACTAATCTTAGAGAGGATATGGAAGATGTATGTAGAGTTCAAAGAGAAGTTGAGAAGTTGTATTCTGTCCATATTGGGCTGAATGGGAAAATTGAATCTTTAAACACTAATGTCAAAAAGATGGATTCAGAAAACTTGTAACTGAATGGGATGTTTGAAGCCTTAAGAAGTCAAGTCAAGGATCCGGATATTCAGGTTCAACAGAATACTGAAGCTATTAAGAGGCACGAAACGAGCCGGAAGCAATATGAAAATGTTGTAATTGCTGAGGATGATGAATGGAACAGGTTTGAGAATACTGACAGCTTGCAAGAAGGCAACTTTCTGGTTCAGAGCTCGATGTCGATCAGCACAAACTGGTGTTTATCAATACCCTCTAAGAGCACAGAAGACACAATTCCCTTCATTCAAACCAGACACACAGAACCAGTATCTATTGACAGTCATGTAGTGTCGGTCGACACCCTACAAATTCGGAGGCTACACTTTCTGAGACAGAGAAATTACCTGAGGAGAGGGTTTACAAGCCAAAACTCCCATATTCTAAGGTACCAAAGCATCAGAAGGGTCCTATTAACGCATAGTATTTGGCTGGTTTCCACAAGCAAGTGAAGAGGATAGCTGAAGATGTCTTTTTTATAAATGCATAAAAAGGCCGTACGTTGATTAACATCATCAAGAACTTCAGAGAGACTGAGGAAGAGGTGAATGCATTGTTTGATGAATTTAGAAGTATACCTCTGACAGCGTGTAGGTTAAAGTTTATTTTAAAGAAGGTAATCTATCAAATAAACCCTATGAACTACTCTTGCAAAGAGAGGTCTAATTGTATTACTTAGGGATCGAGTCCACGGAGAGCGAGGGAACACAATAAATTTTTGTATTCCGAATGTCGAAGCTAGGTAAGCTATAAACAGAGATTTATTGTGGGTTTTATCCGAAAACCAAATTGTCTACATAAGTTAAGTTGATTCAAATATGGAAAAGATAGATCTAGGGTTTCATGCAAGTAAATTATAGTGGATAGAATGCATGGAATTATTAATATGCAAGGACCTTAATCAACTAGTTTGACCCCCTCTTGTTCCAACTCTCGTATGTGAAAAGAGAAGTCGACTGTTGATTGACGGCTTAGGACGAGTTTTGATCAACACTATCAGACAAGAAGTACGTCCGCTAGGTTAACTAAACCAGCTCTCGCATGTATTTAACAACCTAGCTCAATGGAATCAATTCTGGCACATAACCTACTCTCATAGTTGTCCTTGTCCAAGTCCATGTTTCTAGTTAGCTACTCTAGAACGCAAGCATTCAACACAATTCGAAAGGTTGATATCTCTTCATCCTAACAATCCTATTTTGGGGTTAATTCATCAATACCATTATAAACCATAAATCTAACAAGAGAATTACTCAGACATAATCATAAAAAACATGATAGATTTAATAATGTAATGCATAAAATAAATAATGGGGTTCCAATACAATTTTATGAAAGAGTTCAGATCTTCACCCCTAAACTACTAAGAAAACTAAAAAACTGTAAATAATACTTTGTGTAATATGAAATTGGTGTCTCTCTGCCTAAACAATGGAAGAACCTTTACAAACTAGGTCAAAACTCGTTCAGAGGCATTCTCATAATTTTTCTTGACTTGATCTTGAAGTTAGCCAATACTTCTGCAAGTAGGCCGTCGATCAACAACAAGGGTGCTTCGTCGATCGATGGTCATGCTTGACTTCGACTTGGACTTAGCTGATTGTGAACAGCTACTAGATATCTCTTCAAAATGCTCTAACAAGCTCTATTATCTCCATAATGCTCGAAAACGTACCTTGACCTAAAAAGACTCTAAAACACAGTCTAGACATACATAGTAGACTCCAAATAGGGTCCACGTGATGGTTTAAAACTTGTAAATAACAAGGTATATCAACTCCCCCAGACTTAACATTTTGTTTGTCCTCAAGTAAAACAAAGGTAGCCTGTGAAAGAGGTTTGAAAAGCGAGGACTCACATAATACATAAGCATAACTATCACCCCTATTATATTGCAACCACATCGAATAATGCTAATCAAAGAGAAACTTTATATGCCCTATCCTGGTATAACATCCAAATCCATTTTACCAGTAACTCAAGAAATACTAGTTTGACTCACCCCCTACTGATCTCATTTCTTTCCAAAAAAATAAAATAAAATGTAGGCTTTACCTTGTGAGAATTGATCAAAAGACACATGGACTCAACTCCTGCAAACCTGCATGTATAGATATAAAGTCTTTCCTGATCCGTTTCGTAGTATAGCAACCAAATCCATTCTACCAGCAACTCAACAAATAATAATTTGACTCACCCCTCTACTGATCTCATTTCTTTCCATAAAATAAAGTGTAGGCTTTTTACCTTGGGAGTATTGATCAAAGGACACATGGACTAAGCTCATGCAAACCTGCATGTATAGGTATAAAGTCTTTCCTGATTCGCTTCTTCCCTCTTTACTCTGAAAATGTTTTTTTATCTCAAACTCTATGGACAATGTGCTGCTACAGTCCATCTTGCCATCTCATTTCGCTTTTTTTTGAACAAAGTTGTAGACGAATAATGAGGTCATCGGTAATGTACTTACCCCTTGCTTCCAACAATGTGTGAGCATTCCTTTGAATTAGAATACTGGGGTCATCGATTATGTACCTACACCTCTGCATCTTAGGAAATCATTTCAATCCTTTCTCTTATAGATCCTGAAGAGAGAGAGAGAGAAGGGAAATCAGAAATACAAAGTCTAGTAACTTACAAATTTGTAGAAGGAATCTGATCCGAGTTATACCAAGCCCCAAAGTAAGCAAAGTAGTATGTATTAGGTTGGAGATCAGCTTTGGTTCCTTCAAAATTTTTTAGTAAGTGTGATCTAATGGCATGATGATTCACTTTGGCATCTCTAGTAATCTCTGCAATCAACATGTCTAAGAATGGTACTATAGTGTGATTAGTCAATAAGTATGTTCTGATCATAATCCCCTTCTTGACTCTATAAAACCTATTTGAAAAACTTAATAAATAAAAGTTCAAAATAGATAAAAGCATCAGCGAACTTCCCCCAGACTTAAATGACATTGTCCCCAAAGATATCCCGTCGAGTTTGGTTAAAAACAAAGCATAAGTAAAAGGTAGAGAGAAAGTCGATGTTACAAAACTCCATAAAGAGTTTTGACCGATGGTGGGTGTTGAGTGTCGACTGATGGTCAATCATCCAAGCCGTTGACCAATGGTTAGGTGTTGATGTCGACCAATGGTGGTTTCGAACTTTTCTACTCTTCATTTGATAACCTAAAGTAATTAAGAAAAAAAACATAATTAATAACTAAACAACTAAAAATAAAATTACTAAACGGCGGGTTGCTTCCCACTAAGCCCTTGGTTATAGGGTTAAGCTCGACGTTTGGACTTGTGGACTAAGAAGGTGGTTCATCAAACCAATGTGGAAAGCAAGTATCCACATACTCTCTACTCAACTCAAACAATGCCACTGATGAAGCCCCGCACATCTTCATCTGCTCTGGTTATCTGGTTCTCCATCCTTTTCTGAGCAATCGCCATTTTCTCATCCTTTCTTTGAGTGCTTGAATGCATCCCATCAACATGTTAAGTCTGGCATCTGTGGGCTATGAAATATCATCTAAACTCTGGTAAATATTATCCCTCATCAAGTCCTGGGAAACGTAAACACCATCAAGCTTGTCTTGTAATAACTCCTATGTTACCAGCCTCTGCCTAAAAGCTGTGTGGTGACTGCCGATCGATGGCTAAGTGTTTCCGTAGGTCGACGCTGAACTGACAGCCCCAATCGATGTTTGTTTTCCGAAGAGATTCCCTAATATGTTGGCCATATCCAGTATGTCTGCGATATCGTCCTTGGATACATTGAGAATCCTTCCATCCATTGCTCGTGCATATCCATCTGGGTCCCTCATAATTCCAAACTCATCTGGTCTGATATAACCATAATCGTCGATCGATGGTAATGAGTCACCGTCAATAGATGTTGCATCCAGGTTCCATAGGATCTTCTGAAATTTCTAACCTCTTCTAGTGCAAAAGCATGGCACTTGAGTGTTTCTTCTTCAAACTAGGAAGCATTGTATTTTGGGTTAACGGTTTCTGGCATCATCTCACGGTATTGTTGCCCAATGTAGATTATGTCTTCTTGACTATCTTCAATGTTCTGATATGTGGCATAACCGTCGACCGATGCTAGAGGTTGAATATCAATCGATGCTGAAGGGTGGGTTTCATGCAGGTTCTGGTTGTAGCTAACGTTGACCGATACCAAGGGTTGGGTGTTGATCGTTGTTGTGTCCGCGGGCTCGTCGTCTTGATCATAATTACCGAATCATGTAGCAATCAAGCCTCGATCATCACCCAATTCTATCAGAGTAGCCTTGTTCTTGATTTTAACAGGTTCATAAAAATGTTTTGGATCAAGCAAGGATAGATAAGGAAGAGTTTCAATCAATCTTTATATCAATCACATGGAAGTCGATTGGAACTAAGGTCTTGCAAATCTGCACTAGGACGTCTCTGGCTATCTCTCTTGAATTCACATTGGAGCAATCCACAAAGGTGAATGAATCACTAGAATGCTCAACTTTCAGGCTTAGCTTCTCCGCCACAACTCTAGGCATTATGCTAACTGATGATCCAGTATCGCAGAGGGCGTTAGGATACTCATGTGATAAATCCCTTAGGATGAGATTCCTTTGTCCCATATACTTTGTAGGTTGATCTGATGGTTTGGATGATGGATGATGATGGTATTGATGGATAGAAGTCAAAATGGTTGATGAACTTCAGTGAGTATCTTTAGACTGACTGATCAACACTTGTGTAGATGTATCTAAGATCAAGAGAATGAACTATGTTTGTGATCAAAGATGAGTTTTGCAGACAAAGTATGAACTCTTTAGCAATCAGTGTTCAAAAATGAACAAGGGATTCTCAGATACTGAGAGAAATTTTATAAAATGGTGAATGAATCTTATTCTTGTCATGCATCCCTTTAAATAGGACTTACAAGTTGTAGAAATGAAAAGACAAAGTGTAGAACTGTAGAAACTAGGAATGTTGACTTGACTTTTGACCATAATTAAGTGTTTTTGTGGAATGACTCTTGGTATGCCACGACCAATGATTTCTTTCTGACTCCCTCTTGGTATTCTGGGTGAGAATGGTTTTGAAATGGAGTGAAGTAAGGGCTGGTCGAATTTGGCACGAATCATGCCTATCATGAATTTGTTATGACTTTCTTCTTCGGCTGAAATCACTTCTCTTTGGGCCTCTTAATCCAAAACGTGGCCATAAGCTTTCTTGGACATCTTCGAAATGTAATACTGATTTAGGCTTCATAAAAGAATGCACTGGTTCACAAAAGAGGAATAAGAGCTTCATTCAGGTGTCCTCCATGAACCGATATCACCGAGAAAGTGAATTATTTTATCATCTCTTGTAATCCCACGAACTGGACAGGTTTTGGCTTGACTATAATATTCCTCATGGTGAGTTGATGAAGATAGATAGTCTCCAAGATCCCATTAGATCTCTGGTTGTTCTTTCTCCATCATAAGCTTCTTCATGGTCAATTCGGGTAGTTTTGGTTGATTGCATAGCTAGGCAGGGTTACATCATCGTCACCTTTGCAATACATTGAATCACAAATTTCCCAGGGTCACTTTTCTTCTTCAGAGTGGTTCTTTGCTTCAGCTTCTCTCTAAGGTTATTGAACATGTGCTCTATGCCCTTTTCTGTTTCCTTGGATTTCCCGAAAAACATTCATAATTTATGAGTATAATATGCTTAATCAAATTGAGTATATAAAGGAATTTTAAAAACTCTTTTGGAAAATCCATCCATCTCTTTGTCAGCTGCTTCTTCGCAAAGATGTTTGGGAATATGATACTTCCTTTTGGGGTGCCTTTGTATTTTCATAGGGCTAGGTGTATCGGTGTTCTATTCTTGAGTCTCCATACTCGAAGGCCTGACAAATAGGCCGACATTCAGACTTGGTGGACGAACATGTTCTTCTGTTGGAGACCGTCAATCGATGTTGGCTTCCTTACGTCGATCGATGTTTGATGACTCAGATGAAGCTACATACTCTAAAGGTTCAATCGATCACTGCTCAGGTTTGGGTGTCGATCGACACCAATGCGAACTGCCAAAGGACATAGCACTTTATACATGAAAATCTCCTTCCTGGAGTTTTTCTCTATTCACTTCTTGCCAAAAATCATCACCTATCAATTCACTGATGTGGTGCTTCTGACTAGCTTCCTTTTTCTCCTTAATCAAGGTCTCATGTCTCTAAATGGCCTCACTTGTCTGGACCACTTGATTCTATAACTTCTTGACATGAGTGTTGAGAGTCTCAAACTTTGTGTTCAGGTTAATGTATAGGGTATCTATCTTTCCATTGAAGTTCACAGTCATCTGCAGCTGCTGCTCCAGTATTCTATCAACCATAGCTTCTAACTTGCTTTCATGAGTTTTTGCTGCTGTGAATTATGATTGTAGTTACTCATGTTGCCACCATAGGAGTCTATGTTGAGCCTTGATTTCCATTTCTCCGGAAATCGTTTCCACCAACAAAATTCACATCTTATCCCTCTTCTTCTTCTTCCATGGCTTTCACTTCTTGCTTCTTGAGAAATTTTTGAACACTGTCCAGCTTTGCTTTGACTTCATCTATCTTCTCCTTGCTAAAATATGGAGCTGATTTTTTCCTCTCATTGTCGGTTTTCTTGGTGCTATTGCTAGATGCAAGTTCTCAATTACCCTGGTTGCTTCCTATGGACTCCTAGTGCTGAAGTTTCAATCACTACCTTTGTCTAAAGCCATCTGGTACTGCAGATCAATACCTCTGAAGAAGGTTCTAAGTAGCTGCACGTCATTGAAACCGTGGTGTGGGCAGTCCCTCTGGTAGGATTTGAATCTCAACCAAGAGCTTTTGAATGATTCTCCAGGTTCATGTGTGAATGTAGTGATTCTGCTTATCAAGTCCTCTGCTTGTGCATCATCAAAGAAATTACGCAGGAATGCATTCTTGATGTATGTCCAGGATGTCAGAGATCTTGGTGGTAGTTGCTTAAGCCAATTTGAAGCATCTCTAGCAAGTTAGTACTTGAAGAGCTTACATAATTGATAGTACTCAGGGACTATGTTGGCTTTGATAGCAGATACTAGATCCTCAAACCGCTCCAGATGATCCATCGGGTGCTCATGTCGAAATCCATGATAGGTTGTCTGCGCAAAAAGTGCGAAAAAGGGCGGCTTGATTTCTAACTCGTTCCTTTGGAAAGCTGGAGGACGAGTAGTGGATCTGTTAGCATAGAACTGGTCAGGACGATTGTAGTCTGCCAGTCTCCGTTGAGCAGCTTGGGCAGCAGCTTCAGGTCGAGATACTGGAGCGTGTGCTTCATGTTCAGGGGTTAAAGCCCCCTAATCATCAATTTTCTGACCTGTCTACGCAGATGACCTTCAAGGCCATACAGGTCTCCTCTCTCATTTCAAACAACAACTAAATTCGCAGCAATCTGAACACATGAGCTACCGTCAAACGATTCCGTGTTGGTACTTTCGATCGATGCTGGCCGTGAACGAGCGTCGATCGGTGGTTGAGTTTTACTGTTGATGGATGCTTGTCATATATGTTTTTGGATGGAACGTTCGATTTACGGGATCTGAGAAGAGTGTTTCTTTGATCCTTTTTCTTCTGGTACTGCATGCACCTTAAAGTCAAGAAAAAGAAATTGTCAGTAACTTGAAGTAAAGAAAAAAAAACCTAGACTAAACCCTAGAAAGTAGTCCAATTGCGATCATTACTCCCTGGCAACAACACCAAATTTGACAGCGTGCAGGTTAAGGTTTATTTTAAAGCAGGCAATCTATCAAATTAACCTTACGAACTACTCTTGCCAAGCGAGGTCTAATTGTAGTACTTAGGTATCGAATCCACAGAGCGCGAGGGCACACAATAGATTTATGTATTCCTAATGGCTGAGCTAGGCAAACTATAAATAGAGGGTTATTGTGGGTTTTATCCGAAAAGGAAATTGTCTAAATAAGGTAAGTTCATTCGACTATGGAACGATAGATCAAGGGTTTCAGGCAAGTGAATTATAGTGGATATGATGCAAGGAAGTATTAATATACAAGGACCTTAATCAACTATTTTGACCACCTCTTGTTCCAACTCTCGTATGCGAAAAGAGGAGTCGACCGTCCATCGACGGCTACGGCCGAGTGTCAATTAACGCTATCAGACAGGAAGTTCGTCCACGAGGTTAATTAAACAAACTCTCGCATGTATCTAACAAGCTAGCTCAATGGAATCAATTGTGCCACAGAACCTACTTTCTTAGTTATCCATGTCCTAAGTTCAGGTTTCTAGTTAGCTACTCTAGAACCAAAGCATTAAACACAATTCCAGAGATTGATATCTCTTCATCCAAGCAATCCTATCTTGGGGCTAATTCATCAATACCATTATAAACCCTAAATCAAACAAAAGAATTACTCAGACATAATCATAGAAAGCATGATAGACAAAATAATATAATTCATAAAATAAATAATGGGGGTTCCAATAAATATCTCTAAAGGATTTATGATCTTCTCTCCTAAACTACTAAGAAAACTAAGAAAAATGTAAATAATACTTTGTGTAATATGAAATCTGTGTCTCTCTACCTAAACAATGGCAGAACCTTTATAAACTAGGTCAAAACTCGATTAGGGGCATTCTTGTATTTTTTCTTGACTTGGGCTTGAAGTCGGCCAATACTTCTGCGAGTAATCTGTTGATCGACAGTAAGCATGCTCCGTTGATCGATGGTCATGCTTGACTTTCACTTGGACATAGATGATCTTGAACAGCTACTAGAGACCTCTTCTGAATGCTCTAACAAGCTCCATCATCTCCATAATGCTCCAAAACGTACCTTGACCTGAAAAGACTATAAAACACAGTCTAGACATACATAGCAGACTCCAAATAGGTTCCAAATGATGGTCAAAAACTGGTAAATAACATAGTATATCAACCTCCTAAAGTAAAGAAACTGACATGGCTCACAAATCTTGGGAAGTTTGTGTTTCCTGCACTATTTCAGGATAAATTTTTTATGATGCCTTGTGCGATAATGGATCTTCAGTTAGCACCATGTCTAAGACATCACTGAGAAATTGGGTCTTTTTACATAAGCTTTTAAGAACACTCTAACCTTCGCTGACTACTCCACCAAAACACCACAAGGTGTTGTCAAGGAGTGGGTGTGGGGAACTGCATTATAGTTGAGGACTTTCAGGTGTTGGAGTTGAGAAATTCACATGTGCCTATTTATTTGGGAAGCTCTTTCATGGCTACAGTAAGTGCATTAGATGAAATGGTTTAGAAAAATGTGTCTTTAACCCACATTGACAAGAATGTCTACTACGAAGCAGTACAGAAAACACAGGTAAACATCTAGCTTCATGGATTGGTTTCAGACATTATTTCAGCCTATATATCAAATCAGAAGAACTCAAGTGATGTGAAGAATGTCCACTCGATACTGGTGTCGAACGACACCACCTCGTTGTCGATCGATGGTAATGCCAGAACACGGAACAAGTATATTTTATGACTGACTTAACCCATAATCCACCACAAATTACCAGAATATCCATGGACGAGTTCAAAACCCTATATTTATGTTTTCTAATCCATTGTTGACGGCTACACTTTCTATTACTTATTTATATTTAATGTTTAGGGTTGGAGAAAGATTAATTCTCCTTCATAGATTGATTGAAACTCCTTCTGTTTTATCTTTGATTTCCTTATCTATTATATTATTCATAACTCCTAAGTAATTTTCTTGTTAGGTTTAGGGATTTCATGAACTTAATGCCAAACTGATAATCTGTTAGGATTGCTAAGGTTGCTTATTTATTTATACACCAGAGTAACATGTAATACTAGGACCTGGAATAGTAAGAAATTAGAACAGTGTCACTGATTGTTTGAACTTAGAATCATAAGACAATAGAGAGGCACTAGAGTGCAATCAATTAACGTAATCCGTACTCTCCTGGATTAGATACCTATGCGCATAAGACAGTTGGTCTAGGAATCTATATGAACATATCAAATTAGGTCGTCATGCTTGATTTAAGTGAGTATCGATCGATCCTATCTCCATAGCATCGATCGACGGTCTATTCCGAGTTCTAAACGAGAGTTGTTAACAAAGACTTAAATCATAGATAGATTCACTACTTGATATTTTACTTATTTAAATCCAGTTCTAAAATTGAATTTATAAAAATTTAGCATCCTTGATTGTAGTTTTGAATCTCTTGATTGTTAAATCCCTAGATCTAGTGAACTGTTCTATTACTAATTGCTTTGTTTATTGCTTTATATTTACTGCCTAGTTTAATCTTAATATCTAAAGTCTATTGTGCACCCACGCTGCATATTGATTTGATCCTCAAGTACTACATCGAACCTCTTGTTTGAGAGAGTAGCTTGAAGCTTAATTTTAGCATATCAAATTTGGCGTTGTTGCCTAGAGCATTGGATTCGCCATTAGAATTGATTAAGAAGTTTTTTCTAGGTTTTATTTTTTATTTAAAATTACTTACATAAACTCTTTTTCTTGTTTTTCAGGTACATGTCCATCAGTACCAGAAGCAGCAAGGAGAAAGACTTAATTTTCACAGACCCAATAGCCATCGAACATAGCATCCGCAAGGAGAAGCGACAAGCATCGATTGACGACAATACCTCTTCGCTGATCGACACTCATCTTCTGTAATCGATCAACACCAATACCGGACATCGATCGGAGTTGATTCCCAATCAGAGACGGTTGCTAAGCTGATCGTGACTAGGAATGAGAGAGGGGACCTGATTGACCTCGATTGTCATCTGCGAAATGCAACAGATCAGAGAATTGATGATCAGGGGATTGTAATCCCTAAACCACAAGAAGATGCTGTAGCTCAAGCTGGAGCTCAAATACAGGCTGCTAAACCCATAACGTTGGTTAACTACAATCTTACAGATCTATTCTATGCCAACAGATTTGCTATTCATCTTCCACCTTCCCAGAGGAACGATTTTAAGCCGAAGCCAGCCTATTTCACAGTTGTGGCACATACACCATTTCATGGACATTCGCATGAGCCACCCTATGGATCATTTGGAGCGATTCGAGGATCTTGTGTCAGATATCAAGGCTAATGTATTCCCTGAGGACTACCTTCTATGCAGGCTTTTCAAATATTCGTTTGCTGGAGATGCTTCATATTGGCTTATGCAGCTACCACAAGGATCTCTTACATCCTGGACATACATCAAAAATGCCTTCTTGCGTAATTCCTTTGATGACACAAGGTCTGCAGATATGAGGGATAAAATTTAGACATTCTCTTAGGGACCTACTGAAGCTTTTAGAAGCTCTTGGGACAGTTTGAGAAGATACCAAAGGGTATGTCCACATCATGGCTTCACTAAGTTTCAATTGTTGGAAATATTCTTCACGGGTATTCATTTGTGTTATATGTTGATGCTGGATTGTGCAAGCAAAGGGTACATCATGTTCAAAACACTAGAAAAAGCTAAGAGTGTGATTCAAAACTTGGTGTCTAGCAACAATACTAAAAATCTGGGTATGCACAGAATGAAATCAGCTGCAATGGATGGTGACAAGATGGCTGAGGTCAAGACTGGTTCTGTGCATGAAGCCTCAATGGCAAAGCATTCTGTAGAGAAGGATGAGAATCAGGGACAAATTCAGAGGATGGAATCTATGATATAGAAGGTCTCGAACCAGCAATCATCAAAAGAACAATTACAATTGGGAAGAGAGAGAAATCTAGGAAATTCTATGTTCCCAAACACCTCAGGAGATAACCGAACAGAGTTCAACTTGATGGATTTCACAAGAGAGTGAACATGGTCCTAAGGATATGTCTTTCGTGGATGCCTATCATAAGTACAAACTTGGTATTTCTGTAGGGAGAGCAGAGAGACAGATAAATACATTGAGGTGCTATTCAACAAGGTCAGACGTAAACCTAAAGAGGACAGAGAAGAAGGAACAAGTTTCTGGAAGTTCATGATTCCATGCTGTATACATAACTACAATTTGCCAAACTCCCTCTACAATACTGATGCGTCCCTAGGATGCTCTTTGGTTGATGGGGATGGATAGATCCTTGCAAGAACGAATCAGATACTCAAGTTCTTCAAGGTTGTGGTTCGATTGGTGACACAAGAGGGATGATAAGATCTCTTGATACTCCTAGATGAATAACTCGGATATAACACACCAAGCAAACACCCTTAGGTTCCTTGATACTACACACCAGAAGAAACTCGACAACTTGTCTTAGAGAGAGAGCCGTCAAGGAGAAAGATAACTCGTTTATTAAAATATTGCTTGACTACAATAGGGTTTAGAGACCCATTTAAATAAGGAGAAACCGAGAACATGCTCTCTAGGGTTTCGGAAATAAGTAAAAATGAAACTATAGTTTGAGTTTAACATAAGCTTTAAAATGAAATAAAAATGTAAACTTCTTTAGCCTTGGACCTGGATAGGGCCTAAGTGATGTGAAGACAAGTTGTGGCCTCGTTAAAAACCTTCCTCCGGAAAACCTTGTGGGACAAAACCAAAAGCAAGGAAAAGAGCACGCACCCCATGTCTTGCCTAGACACTAACTCAGCTTGATGTAGAGATGGCTTGAATGGTGATCAAGACATCTCGGATCAGACCTTGTCCAAGACTTTCTTGTTGTGGATGTGAAGTGAGTAATCCAACAACATTCTCCTTAAGCTTCTTGACTCTGGAACGAGTCATGGGACCTTCAGGAATGGCTAGAGCATCATCACCAGGCTGCTGGTGCAATGTGGCTTCATGTGGCTCATCTAGACTCTCCTTGTTCTCCTTAGTGATCCAGTCCATGATCACATCATCCCCTCCCTCTTGAAAAGGATTTGTCCTCAAATCAGGTTCATCTACAGCAAAAGGAGCCAAGTCAGTGATGTTGAAGCTATTTGATACATCATACTTACCTTGGAGATCAAGTTTGTAGGCATTGTCATTGATCTTGTGGATGATCTCGAAGGGTCCATCAACCCTTGGCATCAGCTTGGACTTTCTCTCGTTGGGGAACCTATCCTTCCTCAGGTGCAACCAAACTTGGTCACCCACTTCAAAGGTTCTCACACGTCTCCCCTTGTTGGCTTGCTTCTCATAAAGCTTGGTTGTCAGTTCAATGTTTTGTCTAGCCTTCTCATGGATCCGTTGGACCATCTATGCTTTCTTCTTGCCATCTAGACTGATCCTTTCACACTCAGGTAAAGGCATTAGATCCAAAGGAGAGGTGGGATTGAGCCCATAAACAATCTCAAAAGGTGAATACTTAGAAGCAGAATGCATAGCATGATTGTATGCAAATTCACAGTGTGGTAAGTATTCTTCCCATGTCCTTAAGTTCTTTTTAATGAATGCACGCAGGAGTGTTCCTAAGGTTCTATTAACTACTTCAGTTTATCCATCAGTTTGCGGATGACAAGTAGTAGAAAACAACAGTTTAGTGCCTAGCTTAGACCAAAGTGTCTTCTAGAAGTAACTAAGAAACTTATTGTCCCTATCAGAAACTATAGTTCTAGGCATGCCATGCAAACGAACAACTTCTTTAAAGAACAGGTTAGCAACGTGCAATGCATCATCAGTCTTATGACATGCTATGAAATGTGCCATCTTAGAGAACCTATCAACAACAACAAAGATTGAGTCCTTTCCGGTTCTAGTCCTAGGCAATCCAACAACAAAGTCCATGGAAATGTCATTCCAGGGATGGTGTGGAATGGGTAAAGGAGTATACAAACCCTGGGACTGGACTTGGGACTTGGCATGCTTGCAAGTAGCACACCTCCCACAGATTCTCTCCACATCTCTCTTCATGTGCGGCCAATAGAAGTGATCCTGCAAAACTTTTAAGGTCTTGGCAATCCCAAAGTGTCCCATTATACTGCCCCCATGGGATTCCCTGACAAAAAGATCTCTCAAAGAGCAGTTAGGCACACACAACCTATTGTCATAAAACAAGTAGCCTTCTTGTCTAAAGTAATGCCTTGCAGCAAACTTCTCACAAGAAGCATAAGCTTCATTGAAATCATGGTCAGTATCGTACATATCCTTTATCTGCTTAAACCCAAGTAACTTAGCATCTAAAGTGGTCAAGAGAACATACCTCCGAGATAATGAATCAGCAACTATGTTCTCCTTACCTTGTTTATATTTGATCACGTATGGGAAGGTCTCAATGAACTCAACCCACCTTGCGTGTCTCTTGCCAAGCTTACTCTGCCCTTTTAGATACTTTAGGGACTCATGATCAATGTGTATGACAAACTCCTTGGGCCACAAGTAATGGTGCCACGTTTGTAATGCCCTCACCAAGGCATAGAGGTCT
>CAJHQP010001987.1:0-96827 GCA_905132765.1 Moricandia arvensis | reverse complement strand
CAGATACAAAACTCAAGTGCTTTCAAAATCAAATTTAAAACCATAGACTGAACCACTATATTATAATTTCTAAACTTTTTTTTGAGAAAACATAATTTATAAACTTTCATTTCCAGAAAATATAACGAAGAAACAAATAACCATAAAATTGATTTTTTTAAAGCCAAAAGGGACTGGTACGATCATAGTCCTAAACCGGTTTAAAAAAAAATCAATATATACCAGAAAAAAATCATAAAATCATTATTAGTAAACAAAAAGAACCATAAATTTTAGGATAAAAAAAAATTTAGGATCAGTATGTGTTTTTTCTTCTTCAACTATAATTTTTTTATTTCTAATTTTCATAATAGCTCAAAAAATATTATTTTTGTTAAATGGTTTTCAGTTTTTATTTTTTTCACTAAACCGAACAATTTTTGCTCGTGCTATCTCTCTCTGCCTTCCTTATCCCTATCTCGCTGACCGTTCTGAAACCCTCCCCTTCCTCTTCTTCTCTTCTCTTCTCTCACAATGGCTTCTTCAATAGTAACCTCAAGCTTGAGGCCTTTAGCCATGTCGGATTCCTCCTCTTCCACCATCTTCTCCCATCCTTCACTCTCCATTATCTCCTCCTCCAAAACTCGCTGCTCCCTTCTCACCAGACCCACTAACCTCCCTCTCTCTTTCTCCCTCTCTCTCAAAACCAAAACCCATCTAAAGAACTCACCTTTCGTCTCCTTCGTGGCCCAAACTTCTGATTGGTCTCAGCAAGACGGTGAAGAAGAAGAAGAAGATGTGAGCTCATCGGTCGCCGTTGAGGGGAACGACCCAGAAGCGTCTTTTTCCGAAGAAGAAGGAGATGTGAGTGAAGGTGGTGACTTTCCGGAGCCACCGGAAGAAGCGAAGCTGTTTGTCGGAAACTTGGCTTACGACGTTGATAGCCAGGCCTTGGCTATGCTCTTTGAGCAAGCTGGTACTGTTGAAATCGCTGAGGTGAATTTTCATAAGCTTCGTTTATGTTCATGATGGATTGCTTAAGGATGAGATAATTTAAAGTTCTGAGCTTTATAGTGTTTGGAGCATCTCTGGTTTGAAATAGTTACTGCAGGGTTCAGGATTGTGTGGATTGAATCTGTATCTGTTGATGTTAAGATGGAACTCTCGTACTTTTGGTTTTGAGTATGTTTTATATAGTTGGTGCTATTCTTAGTTTTCTCACATTGGTTTAGTTCAACTTCAAGAGATAGTGTTTGCTGATACTAACTTGGTTCTTTGGTTTCTTGTGGTTGAAGGTTATATACAATAGGGAGACTGACCAGAGTCGTGGGTTTGGGTTTTGTGACTATGAGTACGGTTGAAGAAGCTGAGACTGCTGTTGAGAAGTTTAACCGTTATGTAAGTCTATATATGTATCAATCATATCTGAACTAGTAGCATGTATTGGTGGAGGGATATTGTTCCTTTGATTTTGGCTCATAAGTGGCATAATCTGTTCTTAATCCAACCAAAGTTTTAGTCTTTCTGGTCTAAGAAATCATGTTTTCTTTTTGTCCATGGACTACTGTTATCTAGTTGTTGCATTTGCATTGAAATGCTGTGTCTGAGACCTTTTTGGCAACTGAGTTTCTGTAACTTCTAATTCTGTTTGTGAGAGCATTGTTGAGCATATGTGTTGATCTTTCATGTTTTTTGTCAGGACTTAAACGGACGGCTTTTGACAGTGAACAAGGCAGCTCCAAGAGGATCACGGCCAGAACGCCAACCACGAGTATATGAACCAGCATTCAGAGTCTACGTTGGAAACCTACCGTGGGATGTGGACAATGGTCGTCTAGAACAAGTTTTCAGTGAGCATGGCAAAGTTGTGGAAGCTAGAGTGATATTTGACCGTGAGACAGGTCGTTCACGTGGATTTGGGTTTGTGACAATGTCTAATGAGACTGAACTCAATGATGCCATCGCTGCTCTTGATGGAAAGGTACACTCTCTTGTTTCTCATCTATGCTAATGCAGTTTTTACATGAGTTTGTGATGTTCAGTTCCTTGTGTCTTGTGTGTTTGCAGAACATGGAGGGTAGAGCAATCAGAGTGAATGTAGCGGAGGAGCGTCCAAGGCGTGGATTTTAAGGACTGAGATCTCTCTGTGCCCTCTCTCTTTCTGTCTCTTGCATTTTGTTTAGATGAGATTCTTACTCTTTGGCGATTTTGTTGTTGTTAGAACTCTTGAATGCGGAGCTTCTTCTAAGTTATATTGTAATTTGTATCATTATTCATCTTTGATGGTCTCTCCACATGTTGGTGTTTTAAATATTAACTAGAGGAGCTCTACCAGAAAAATATCAGATAGTGAAAAGCTTCTATAGCAAAGCACTGCCTTCAGTACCAATTAGTTGAGGTCTAAGAGTTGAAAGGTGGTGGATGGTGAGGTTGAGGTATGGCGAATGAGTCTGGGCCAGTAAATGATATATATGAAAGCATCTACTTAGCAGGTTCTGTAGAGTAAGACAAATATTTTAGGCCGGAAGCTCAAAAATATAAAAAGGTAAAAGTGTAGCTTTAGTGTGTTTGAATCTTAGACCTCTAAGGATACATGTAAGCCATATATCAACAGAGCTACAAAAGATTGTTAAATTTTACGGCCGAATATTTACTTAACTTTTTATGAGACTAGAAGCACATGCTTCCATGGCTTTCCTTCAAGGCCGTTATTGGTGATCCCTTATGCATTTTTCTATGACTAAGTGAGGATTGAGCTAGTGTACTTTTGTGGTTTCCACACCGAGTGCTTAGATAAATAGATAATACAAGTCCATTTGGCTGAGGATTGGGTTCTTGTTAACCACACTAATCATAGTGAATATGATCTTGTTCTTCATCTAGTAGATATTTGACCATCAGAACTCTCTATGTCACAGTCCGGTTTGCTTCCTTGATACTTGGAGGAGAGGACACCAACTCATATGACCCATGGGGTATAATCTAGTTCTCTATCACATTTTCGATAAAGGATAGTTGTGTAGTATGTTTATCAAAGGTTCCATTATGTGACTAGCCTAAATACAGCCGTGCATGGCTATGTCACATTGTCGCGTTAGTATTTAGCGACCGATCTGTCAAAAAGCCAGAAGCTACGGCTATCTATAAAATGAGCCAAGTCTTAATTAGAGATTGAGAACGTGATATTTTAATATCACGATAACAAGAATTAAAGAGAAAAAATGTTTTCAAGTTCTATGAACTCTTTTTCATCTATCTACGGATAAGATATTGATTGTCTATATGTATTCGTATATTAACTCATTGAGGAACTAAGGAATATAAGTTCCTATGTACTTAGTAGCAAAAGTCATAAAACAAAATTTTGAAACAAATAATTAGATTCAGCTCATCATGATGGCAGATTTTGATATGAAAAGATAAACACTAACTAAAATAAAAAAGGTACTCCTAGTAAATAATAAGCAAAAAGTTCTCGATCGTGCTCGTGAAGTCGCTTTTATAAGAACGTGAAAATGCAACACTTGTCGGGATACAAGAAAACGAATGGTCCATTATATTCATGCATGTGTAAAGGCTTAACATCATAAGAAATAATACAGTCAAGACAAAGGACAAAGAGGAAACAGAGTGTATGAGAACAGAGCGACATTGATGATTCATTTCTCGTCCAGATCTTTGTCTTGGAACTTTCTTTCATTCTTTCTTATCCCCAACCTTGGCTCTTAGCTTCTCGACCAGTCTCTTTGCTAGGATGTAAGATTACGTCCATTTTACGATAATTTATGTTACGCCGAATGTATGACCAATATGTTTAGTCGTAAATCTTACGACGATTTGTCCATTACGACGAGCTACTAACAACAAATATTAAATCGTGGTTACATAGTTGTAATATATGTTTAATGAAGACCTTACGACTAATATTGTTGTCGTTATGCTCTTCTTTTCTTGTAGTGAAAACCCTAATTCATAAATACTAGACATTAAATTTTAAACACTAAAATCTAAACTCTTAGGTAAACTCTAAACCCTTAGATAAATTCCAAATCCTTAGATAAACCTTAAATCCTTTGATAAACTCTAATTCTTAGGTAAATATTAAGCCTTTGGATACATCCTAAACTCTAGGGTAAAATCTAATAGATGTTCCCTAGGGCTTAAGATTTACCTAATAGTTTACTATTTACCCAAAAGTTTAGGATTTATCCAAGAATTTATAGTTTATCAAAGGGTTTAGATTTTACCCAAGAATTTAAAGTTAGAGTTTATGGCTTAGAATTTTAGTATTAATATTTACTAACGGTGTTAAAAACATTAACAAAATTCTCTTTTTTTTGCAATTCCTATTATTTTTTATTTAGTTTTGCTTTTTTTTTATTTCAAAAATATTATATGATGTGGCAAACTTCTGTTGAATATTATATTAGTGCTGAGCTTAGAGGTTCACCTAAAAGGTGAACCAAAAATAAATCCAAAAAAGTAGATACATAAACTAGAGTCAAATTCGAAAATTCCATATCCCTTGTTTAGACTTATATGCTCAAATAGAATTCAACATCTTATTAGCTCCCTAACATTGTTATTTGAACCAAACAAAAAAACAAAATAATAAAGTTTAAACCAAACCTAAATTTATAAATAACTAAACTATTACTATATTTTTGAACTAGAAACGAACCCACAATTGAACTGGCACCAAAACGAAAAAAAAAAAATTTTTTGACGCAAACCAAGATTAATAAAATATCATTAAATCACAAAATTTTAGTTAAAAAGAAAATATAAAAATAAATAATTGTGCGCAAGCTAGTTGAAAGTTTAAAGTCTTGTGTCTTTTACAAAAGTTTATGTCTTATATTATTCAAATTTTTTATTTTATATCATTTTTATTTTTCAGATTTTGAGAACTTTAGTATATTTGGCTTTTTGGTTTAAGAATTACATAATTGAAATAAGTACTCAAGATCGAACACGAACCGAATACGCAATGTTTCAAATCAAATTTAAACTAAATTCAAACAAAAAATTGTAAATGAAGGTTATCCCGTAGAGAAGAGGACGGATAGTCGGGTTCGGTACGGTAAATGATGTTATGAAGGTGGCATGAGCCTATGTTGCAAGAAGGCAAGACGATTCTCAGCTCCATCAAGATTTGATGACTGCCAACCAGGTCATAGCGGAGCTCCAGACGAAACGACCAGGCCAACCGGACTCAAATTAGGGAAATGGCGGGGATGTTCGATCTTATTGCTAAGACAGACCCGATGCTTGCACAGATTTTTTTCTCCAAAATTAATAAAATCAACGTAATAGAGTTGTAAACTTTACGATGAATTAATATCGAAATCAATGTAAAGTAGTCGTAAACTATACGACTAATTTATGTCGACAATCGATTTTAATTCGTCGTAAATAATACGACATATTAACATGATTTTACCCTCCATCTATTATAACTATATAACTACAAAATTTACGACTAATGTGCGTCTACTTGCTAGGATGTAAGATTACATCCATTTTAAGATAATTTATGTTACGCCGAATGTACGACCAATATGCTTAGTCGTAAATCTTACGATGATTTGTCCATTACGACGAGCTACTAACGACGAATATTAAATTGTGGTTACGTAGTCGTAATATATGTTTAATGAAAACCTTATGACTAATATTGTTGTCGTTATGCTCTTGTTTTCTTGTAGCGAAAACCCTAATTCATAAATAATAGACATTAAACATTAAACTTTATTCATGGGTAAACTCTAAACCCTTAGATAAATTCCAAATCCTTAGATAAACCTTAAATCCACTTATAAACTCTAAATTCTTAGGTAAATATTAAGCTTTTGGATACATCCTAAACTCTAGTGTAAAATCTAATAGATGTTCCCTAGGATTTAAGATTTACCTAAGGGTTTAGTATGTATCCAAGAGTTTAGGGTTTATCCAAGAATTTATGATTTATCAAAGGGTTTAAATTTACCCAATAATTTATAGTTTAGAGTTTATCGTTTAGAATTTAGGGTTTAGTGTTTAATATTTACTAATGTTGTTAAAAACGTTAAAAAATCTTTTTTTGCAATTCCTATTATTTTTATTTAAGTTTGCTTTTGTTTATTTCAAAAATATTATATAATGTGACAAACTTCTGTCGAATATTATATTAGTTGTGAGCTTAGAGATTCACTTGAAAGGTAAACTCAAAAATAAATCCAAAAAAATTTAGATGCTTAAACCAGAGTAAAACTCGAAAATTCCATATCCCTTGTTTAGACTCATATGCTCAAACTGAATTCGACATTTTATTAGCTCTCTAACATTGTTATTTGAACCTAACCAAAAAAATAAAAAATAAATAAATCTCAAACCAAACTAAAATCTATAAATAGCTAAACTATTACTATATTTTTGAACCGGAAACAAACAACCCACAATTGAAATGAGACCAAAACGAAAAACCAAAAAAAAACAAGATTAATAAAATATCATTAAATAACAAAATTTTAATTAAAAAAGTAAAATATAAAAATAAATAATTGCGCAAAAGCTAGTTGAAAGTTTAAAGTCTTGTGTTTTTTACAAAAGTTTATGTTTTTATATTATTCAAGTTTTATGTTTTATATCATTTTTTTTTTTTTTCAGATTTCGAGGACTTAAATATATTTGGCTTTTTGGTTTTAAAATTACATCATTGAAATAAGTACTCAAGATCGAACACGAACCGAATACATAATGCTTCAAATCAAATTTAAACTAAATTCAAACAAAAAAATTGTAAATATTCTACTTAGATTTAAATTTCAAGCTCTGAAAATCCAAAATTTGAATAGATCAACTGAATTTGAACAAATATCTAAATGTTAATCCATAGAAAAGCTATATATAAGACAAATCCTTCTCGTATTACAACTTTAATCAGCTATATGAGACTACCTAGTTCTCTAATATTGGGTAAACAAAAACAAATAAAAGAAATGAATTAAAGGATCAAAGGAAAATCTCTTCGTCTTCTTTTTTTTTGTTAAACAAAAAGGAAAGGAGAAAGAAAAGAAAGGAAAGGAAAATTCGTTATTACAAATTTAAGGGTGCAACCGGATTGCAATATTTTGGAATGAAATGATGTGGAATGGTTGATTCCATTAATTCCATAGACTTTTTACTAGTTACTATGAATGGAATAGAATGGTCATTCCACCAATTCCAAAAATAATTAGATAAAATATAAAGAAAATTATCTCATAATAAATTTCTTCATGAATGAATGAAATGAAATTCATTCCATTTTTGATGTATTCTATTCTAATTATTTCATTTATTTTTATTCCACTAATTCTATATTAGTTCAACCAGTTACAGCCTAAAGTATACCGCGTCCTTAGAGCATGTCCAATGAGAGTTTTTAAGACCAACATTTGTGGTTGGAGATCCTTTACGTCTCTCACCAGAATTTTAAAAAATTATTTTAGATAATAATTATAATTTATTTGTTTTAAAATCATTTAAGCACTAATAGTGAGACATGTGCTCTTTAGGCTTAGTTAACTGTGAGAATCGCTTCTTTACATCGAGACGTCTTGGAATTCTCTCTTCCCTATTCATTTTTTCTTCTGTCCTTTTTTTGTTTAATTCAATATTTTATAGATCAAGTACTTATCAAGAAATCCCCACTGGGGATGCCCTAAAGGGGAGTTCTTAGGAACAAATATTTAAATAATTAGTGGACCGAATAAAAATTAAAGATTCGATCATTAAAATCCTTAAATAATAATTCTTTCTTAGTAAATTCTTACACTGCTTGTGAACCTCCTTGATACATGGCAACTCGCAATTGGTTGATATATATATATATATTTTTTAATCTGAAAATGAAAAAAATAAGTAAAAAATTAACGGTTAAGAATTCCAATGGATATTACCATTGTAAATGCTCTTACAGTTTCCACTATAACGTTGTACACTACCTAGTATTCTAGTAATGGAAAAACAAAAAAAGAAAATAGTTAAAGATGAAAACGAGAGGAAACGGAGAGGCAGAGCCGCAGAGGGCAAGAAGGCAACAAGCGTCAACGATGATGGCAACTACCGGTCAACGAAGAGAGATAGCGAAGCTTACACGAGATTCCCTAGTTGTACCTAACTTCAACTGTTGAAGAGACGGGGGAGAAGATGTCGAGAGAGAGAGAGAGAGTAAAACCAACCAGATAAATCTTTTTTTAAAACCAAAAATTGCATAAAAATCATGAATTTGGTAAAAATTTGCACTTCAAACCTCGAATCTCAAACGCTAACACTTTCAACAATGAAATTTGAATGAATGACACATTAAACATCGAAATTAACTTACTTCTTGCACACGCCAAAATTGTGACCGGTTACTGTTCATATCAGGTAAAATCGGTGGTGACGTGACGGTTTTTAAAAAAAAAAATATATTTAAAATTATTTAATTAAAAAAATAACATTAGATAAAATTCAATATATATTTAAAAAATTGATACAAATTTAGGAAAAATCAAGAAAACAAAATAAATTCAAAAATTCAAATATTAATAATAATAGTAATAAAAATAAATTCAAAAATTCAAAAAAATATAATAAAATAAAAATAAATTGTAAAAATCGACTAGAAATAAGAAAACGAAAAAAACATGATAAATTTTTCAAACCCGACAATTAAACACTTATATGCCTACCTAAACACCAAAGAGGTTTGAGTTCAATTACTGTTCGATTGTCCGGTTTGGACCTTCGGATCCTAAATATTTGGACTCAAACAAAACACTTGAAAATGTAAGCTATTGTCAATTTTTTGATTTTTCTAATTTTTAATTTTCAATTTTTATTTTTTTAAATTTTATTTGTTTTCTAATTTTTTTTATAAATTTCCTATTTTTTCTAGCTTTTATTAATTTTTAAAATTTCTTTCTTTTTTATATTTTGAATTTCTAAATTTTTATCATGTTTTTTTTCATTTTTCTATTATTTTCACTAATTTGTCTTATTTCTAGTCGATTTTTACAATATTTTTTTTTATTTTTTTTTATTTTTTATAATTTTTTGAATTTTTATATTTATTTTTATTACTATTATTATTAATATTTTAATTTCGAATTTTATTTTGTTTTCTTGATTTTTCCTGAATTTGTATCAATTTTTAAATTTATATTGAATTTTATTTAATGTTATTTGTTTTTTAATTAAAATAATTTTAAATATTTTTTTTTTAAAAAAGAAACCGCCACGTCACCACCGCTTTTACATGTTATGAATAGTAACCGGTCACATTTTTGGCGTGTGCAATAAGTAAGTTAATTATGATGTTTAATGTGTCATTCATACAAGTTTCATTATTGAAAGTGTTAGCGCTTGAACTCCGAGGTTTGAAGTGGAAATTTTTGTTAACTTCATGATTTCTTATGCAATTTTTTTTTTTTTTAAACTAAATCACCAATCGATAGAAGCGCCAGCCAAGATGAAGTAAGGAAAGCTTACAAAGAACTCGTCTTGAAGTGGCATCCGGACAAGAATCTTAACAACAAAGAAGAAGCCAAAGCTAAATTCATACAGATATCCGACGCGTACGGTGTATGTTCTTCCTTTTTTTTTATGTCTCACTCAAAAGTTCATATAAAGTTTATTTTTTTGCTTTGTGTTTGAGCTAACATTGGTCTTTTGTTTTTGGTTCATATAAATTCCGCAAGTTTCTTGAGAACAAAGACTTGAGTCCCCTAGCCGCGAATGCCTTGTGAAAGCTTCAAGAAAATGACTATGGTGTGCAAGAATGTAAAGAATGAGATTTATACTGATATTCAGATCCAAAATCAAGATATACTTCCCTGGTTAGTATGCAAGTGAAAACTCAGCTAAGCTATAGTCTTATTCAACTATAAGGTGTTGATTGCCCAATGTTTGTTATATTGTTTTATGCAGCTTCCTTGACCTTCCAAAGTTGTATGTCCACCGTCTGGTCCTTCACCAGCAGTTGCAGCGCTCGTGATTGCAACTGCAGACTTTCAACGTGATCTTTCCGGCTGGAACATTGGGTAGGTCGTTTAGCTTATTTTATTTTCAATTGTTGTTGTTGACTCGTGTAATTAATGTTTCATGTTACAGTCCTATCCAAGGCGGTGTTGATGCAAAAGAGTTGTTCCACCGTTATATTATGATTTGGATTCAAGATGAATGCATTTCTTTCCTTGAAGCATGCAAACTTGATAAGGTTGGCTTATCTGTTGGTAAATTACAAATAGCTTGAGGCTTGACACAGTGAATTTAATCAGGTAAAATGGTGCGAAGTCAGGATACACCAGGATAAACGAGACCATTCAAGACTATCAAGTTATCGTTTCTAGATGGACCGAATATATCTTTGTTCTGGAGCATGTAAGTTTAGTGGTTTTGATTGGCAACTGTGAATATATTCCTTCATGTCATGCTATAAAACTACAACGTAAAATTGTGTTTTTTTTTTAAGGCCATTGCTGATGTTGAAAAAACAATTGTGGAAGCTCTGGAGAAGCTGTATGCAGATGTCTTATCACCTCTAAAAGAAAACTTGGCTCCAAAAAAGTTGAGCTTCAAGTATGTCCGAAAGCTGACCAAAAGATCTGCGGTTGCATATGTAGTTCCTGATGAGGTGAGCATAAGACCATCATTATTGGTGTCCCTCACCTGGTCTTTAGTGGCTTTTTGGTGTGAGGCCCACACCTTTTACCAAAATTTGTCCCCCAATGTCTTTAGATAAGAAACGTCCCAGCTCTTGTCCCAGTCTGTTTGCGAGGCTCACTCTTACGTGGCGGCTTGCAATTGGTCTATATTTTCTTTAATTAAAAAAAAAAAAAATTTAAGGACATTTTAAAGTGTCCTACCGATAATGATGCTCTAATGTTCCTACACTTTTTCCTTAGAAGTTTTGCTGATAAGTTTCTTTGTTTGCTGGTGCAGCTGGGCATTCTACTAAACTCTATGAAGAGAATGCTTGATGTTCTACGGCCTAATATAGAGGCTCAATTTAAAGCATGGTCTTCATGCATTCCTGATGGTGGGAACGAAGCTCCAGGCGATCGTCTTTCTGAGGTGACAGTGATGCTCAGAGCCAAGTTTCGAAGTTACCTTCAAGCTGTAGTCGAAAGACTCGTACAAAATGTGAGTCCATGTTTTGTAATCTTGTTGGCTTTTTAGCATGTTATTAAAATGCCATGTGTTGTAATTGTTATTTTATTTTCTTACAGAGCAAGCTACAAAAGGCGACGACGTTGAAGAAGATTCTTCAGGACTCTAAAGAGAGTGTTGGAGAATCAGACATCAAAAACAAAATGCATAACCTGAAGGAGCAGCTCATCGACACAGTGAATCATCTACATTCGGTTTGTGATATGCATGTATTCATCGCACTGTCCCGAGATTCAACTCATCATGATGGCATTTTCGATTTGAAAAGATAAACACAAACTAAAAAAAAAAAAAGATAAGTAAACAATAAGCAAAATGTATCGATCGTGCTCGTGAAGTCGCTTTTATAAGAACATGAAAATGCAACACTTGTCGGGATACAAGAAAACGAATGGTCCATTATACTCATGCATGTGTAAACAGGCTTAACATCATAAGAAATAATAGAGTCAAGACAAAGGACAAAGAGGAAACAGAGTGTATGAGAATAAAGCGACATTGATGAAATCATTTCTCGTCCAGATCGTTGTCTTGGAACTTTCTTTCATTCTTTCTTATCCCCAACCTTGGCTCTTAGCTTCTCGACCAGACATCTCCATTAATCCTCACACTTGTCTCTTTGCCCTCCTCTATTAATTTATGTTTGATCCAATGATCCGTCACCAGCGTTTTATAATAACAATGCTATTGACTATTAATACTTACTATTAATGTTGTTATTAGAACATCTCTATATTTCTTTATAAAATAAATAAATTTCATTATAGAAATGGATTTACTTTAATGTATGTTTTTGTAATAGAGTTCTCTATTTTTCAAAAAAATAATGAACACTGTTCTTACTTCTAAATATAAAGGCAAACAAAACATTATTCTATATTTTTATCTACATACATGAACTCTGTTATGGATATATTGATTAAAGTATGACACATTTGAATAATATTTTTTTAAAAAACATCTTAACTTAATTGATATCAAATCAATGTAACTGACTACATGAAACATAAATTACAACAAACATGTTGTTAAGAAAAATATTAAACAGAGATACCAATAACACGACGCATCCTAAGTTATTCGTAGAATAGATTGATTCGCTAATTTTCTTCCACTTTGTTCCTCTATACTAAAAACATAAGTGGTTTTACACATTCCAAATAAAAATGCTAATGCTAATGGCATCAGTAGTTCTACTTACTGAAACTGTGTAACATTCCTTTTTTATGAAATGTCAAATTATTAATCAAATGAAAGAATGTTTATGTACGGAGCCTATGAATTTGTGTAAAGAATGGAACACATCACAAATAATTAAAGTTTTCATAGGTACTAAAACACGTTGGAAAAGACCCTACAGCTTTTGGATAAGATCCTGAAACGTTATATTTACCTGCACCGATGTAACATTTGAAAGGAATAAATGTATATGTCCTACTCCTAGTTGCGGGTCGCACCAAGGAACAATTGGTGAATACAAAAGAAAAAGTGCTAATGGTTTTTTTTTATATATCTAGCTCATTAAACCATATATGTTCCATATTCCATGTAAGAAAGGAGGGTCAAATCTTAATGATGTCATAGTAGCAAGCAAAGCTGGTGCTTTAGAACATCTTTAATGGGGGTGTTTAGAGGGTTGTTTAGTGTGTGGGGCCCACCAAAAAGCTAAACAACCTCTAATCAGCACTTCTTAAAATGTCTAAATAAGCATCACCTCTTGCACTATTCGCGGACTCCACTGACACGCGATCCGCAATTGGTTCCTTTTTTTAAGAAAAAAAAAACACTCCAAATGGAGTGCTATGGTTAATGATGCTCTTAATAGCCATAAGTTTTGAAAGTTAGATAAAAAAAAGTAAGCATCAACCATTAGATTATTACTAAGATTTAGAATATAAATTCAGTTTAGTTACACATAAATGGAGTTGGACAGAAATACTTAATAGTAGTTGACAAAGAAAACAGAAGCCATACAAAACTTTGACGGCCAAAAAGGTTTGGAGGGATGAAAAATTGGTCCCCCTCCTAACCCCAATGATGCTAAGTTTTTTCAAAGGGCAACCAACCAAGCTCAGGGGCGGTTGCAGAGTCAAGGCTGCCCTGTCCCCAACTGATTTTAGTTTTACTACTATTTCTGATTTATTTTAGTTGTTTTAGAGTTTTACATACATATTAAAAAAATATTTAATTTTACATATTTTAAAAATAAAATATCATTATCTATAAAATTAACCACATTTCGATTAATGAAAAAATTAAATAACATATAAAATTATTTAATATTATCTCAAAATTATAAAACGACACTTATTTTAAAATAAAAATTTTACTCTAAGATGATATATAAAGTGAAGCGAAGGGACTATAAAGTTTGTGGAATGCCTTCAACACTAAAACTAAACATAATGGGAAGAAAGCATGTGACCCCGGCTAATTAAGTTTCTACATCCACCCCTGTCCATCCATACACCTGTACCCTCAAACAGTCAAACCTTACAACCTGTAAGTTCATTACATTTATGTATCCTAAGATTCTAACAGTAGCTCAAAAGTTCTGTTCTTTCTATTAAACAAATCAATCTTAAACCATATTCATATAGAAAACAAACCTTGTGATTGTTAGAATCTTTTCACTTGTAATGGACTCTATGATGTTATCCCATGTGAATCACACATGCTCTCATGACTTTATTATACCTAATTAAACACTAGGCTAACTCTTCAATAATACAATGTAAAAATTTATAATTCTAAAACTCAATACAGACAAGATGCCCATCTTCGTCATCGGTAATAAAGTTTTATACTTTAAATAACATCATTAGTTTTGCTAATTTTTATGTCAGAAAAGGAATTAACTTTAGGTTCAAATCCGTTATCGTCTCTCTAAAAGAAAGACAAGGAATGTTTCCTCTCAGTCATCATCATCACCAGCTTCATCTTCTTCTCTGAAACTCAAGCTACCACTTACCAGACAGAGTGAGAGTAAGAAAGAGAGAGACTTTGGAGAGTGGACTCTGCTTAGACAGAGACATGGGAGGTGTGACTTCATCAATGGCGGCTAAACTAGCGTTTTTTCCACCGAACCCACCTTCTTACAAGATAACCAGAGATGAAGTAACAGAGCTTCTACTCATGGACCCTTTTCCCCACCGAGAAAACGTCGACGTTTTGCGACTTCCCACTCGCCGAGGCAACGAGATCGTCGCCATGTATGTCAGGTACCCTATGGCCGTCACAACGATTCTCTATTCTCACGGAAACGCTGCTGATATTGGGCAGATGTACGAGCTCTTCATCGAGCTTAGTATTCACCTACGCGTTAACTTGATGGGGTTAGTTCCTTTGTAAATTCCAAGATCAGGTTTTTCTTGCTTTGTTTAGCTGAAAGAGTGTTGTAGACTCATGATTCTAGTGAAAGAGTCTTGTTGTTTGTGCAAAGATGTTGTCTTTAAGGTTTGGTCTGAATCTGGATCTCTTACAACTCTGTGTTTAGATTTTTCTTCTTATGTTTAGCTGAAAGAGTGTTGCAGAGTCATGATTCTAGTGAAAGAGTCTTGTTGTTTGTGCAAAGATGTTGTCTTTTAAGGTTTGGTCTGAATCTGGATCTCTTACAGCTCCCAGACAAAAAGTTTCTATTTTTAGACATTCTAGATCTGTTATGGTATCTCTTTCTGGAGGCAAGTGTTCATGTACTTCTTTGATGGAACAATAGATTGTTTTTTTCCAAGTTTATTAACTTTGGAACATTCTCTAAATATTGTTGTGGTGTTTACAGGTATGACTATTCAGGGTATGGTCAATCATCAGGGAAGGTGAGTAACCACAGATTCCTAAGGCTCTCTGTGATTCAAATGTTGTTGGTTGGTTCATCTACACTGTGAATATAAATCTCTCCTGTTCTGTTTCAGCCCAGTGAACAGAACACTTATGCTGATATAGAGGCTGCTTACAAATGTTTGGAAGAGACTTATGGAGCAAAGCAGGAGAATATTATTCTATATGGTCAGTCTGTTGGTAGTGGTCCAACCATTGAGCTAGCTACACGTTTGCCTCAGCTAAGAGCTTCTGTTCTTCATAGTCCTATTCTTTCTGGACTTAGAGTTATGTATCCTGTCAAGCGTACTTATTGGTTTGACATCTACAAGGTAACCAACCCTTTTTGAGTTCTTTACATAGTGTTACTCATTTGCCTTCTTCGTCCTCTTCTTCCTTATCAGCATTTTATTTGATCTTGTCCTTCAGAACATTGACAAAATTTCCCTGGTGAGGTGTCCAGTCCTTGTGATTCATGTAAGTTTGGTGTTTCAAGTTTCTAGGGTGAACAGTTTGCCTTGCAAGATCTATTCGTTCTTGTATGAACATTTGTGTCTTTGATTTGCAGGGAACAGCAGATGATGTGGTTGACTTCTCACATGGGAAGCAGCTCTGGGAGCTCTGCCAGGAGAAATATGAACCCTTATGGCTCAAAGGAGGAAACCATTGTGATCTTGAACTCTTTCCCGAATACATTAGCCATCTCAAGAAGTTTGTGAGCGCTGTAGAGAAATCTGCGTCGAAAAGGAACAGTTCTTTCTCAAGAAGAAGTGTGGAAGGGTGTGAACAACCTCCTAGGCATAGTGTAGATGCACCAAGGAAGAGCAAAGATGGACGAGAAAAACCGAGGAAAAGCATAGACAGACTGAAGTTTCAGGGATTCAAGTTGAGCCACGTTGAGAGATCCGAGAAGCTGAAGGTTCCATTTGAGGAAATGGAGAAGGCGAGGAGAAGCGTGGACATATATAGAGATAAGTCTCAGCCGATGGAGAGAGCACGTAAGAGTGTGGATTGGTTGGACAGAAGTCGAACTACTGAATAGAAAACATGGAGGTTTGGTGTTAAAGATTGTATTTGAGTTTCGTTCAAATTATTGGGGGGGGGGGTGTTTATGTTTGTAGTTTTGTATGTCAAATTAATGAATCAACAGAAGATAGATTGAACAAGTTTGGTAACTTCTTTGACTGTTTCTTACACGACAGTTTTGACTTGTTTTTCATATTTGTTCCATTTGAAAAGATCCGTGTGATGTCTTCTTGTTGATATGCCTTCCATCTTCTTTGGTATAGTTCAATGTGAAAGTTGTCTTTGAAAGAAGTATGCTTGAATGATTATGTGGATGGATGGGGATTATATGGCTTCTCTTGGCCTGCTTTAAGATGCTGGAGAATAGGAGCATGAGCATGAGCTATGTAGATGGGATTGTTCTCATACCTCCACACGACTTCTTCCTTGTTGAAAACATGCAAAGAATACGCATTTGTGATACAGGTATTGCTATGCTATTCTAGATTATAATCCAAGTTCTGTTGGAGAATGCAAAAATAATGATGTTTTTGGCTATATGTATGTAGAGGAGTGGGTGAAGAATAATGATGTTCTCTTGTTCTGGCAAGTTAAGCCAGTTGCCCACGCTTTTAATGTAAAATGCTTACCTGATTTAGTTTGTGAACTATGTTTTTTTGTAGGTGCCATCTCTAACTCGAATTGTTTTTACATTCAGCTAACTTAGGAAGGACCGTGAGGCATTGGGCGCTTATGGTAAAGGTGTGTCTTGGAGTATGGTCTTGACTTGGTTTATAAAGCAGGAACAGGTCTGAAACCATTTATTGAGTTGTCTGGATTTTTGTGTGTGTGTGTGTAGCCTGATAAATGAATCTGGACTTGAGCAATGGTTACTACGTTATGCATCAAGAGCGTTGCTCTTCACGGAAAAGGGTGTAAATCCAAATCTCGTTTCATGGAACAGGTGAAGGAAGTTGGCATGATTTTTCAGTACATGCTAATGCTATATCTGCTTCTACTCTACATTGCTGTTACTTAGCAGCTGAATGTCTCTTATGCCCCAGTTAGCACTGAAGTATTTGGTCTACAGGATTGTTCTTTTGCACGGACCACCAGAGACTGGCAAAACATCTCTTTGCAAAGCGTTGGCTCAAAAACTTTCAATTCGGTGCAACTCCAGGTCCTCTTCTCGACAAAAAAAAAAAATGTTTCTATCAGAACTATTTTGACTGTTTTAGCTTGACTGTTTTACTCATGGATCTATGACAGTGAATTTGAATACTCAATCTACTTAATTTACTGATCACAGCCAGAGAATTTATGTCATGTCATAGTAGTGCTGATTTGGGAATCTTATTGCATGTCTAGTAGTGATATCACAAACTTCACCAACTATTGTAAATTGATCAGACATATCTTAGGGGAAAAGCTATATTGGAATTGCTTTTTTCACTATGTTAACTAATTCCACAATATATGTTGCCAAGCTCTTCCAAAAGATCCAAGAGGTGGTGGAGGAAGATAACAATCTAGTACTTGTTTTGATTTTTCTTCATAGGTTTAATGCAGGGTTTTAGTGGGAGATCACTTCCACTTCTAGCACACGCAGCGCTTGCAGATCCAAACAGGTCATGTTCCAAGTAAGTTCTTGTGTACAATGATAGAGACAGTTAAGAGAGAGAGAGAGGTGTGAACAGCCTTAATGACCACTTTTTTTATGAGATCATAAACAAATAACAATGGAGAGGGTTTATTCATAAAAGGGTTATGAATAGTTATTGATTCTGCTTTTCAAAACTTTGAATGCGCCTTCATAAGTTGTTCCAACACTTACCCTACATATATGACAGTGTTAGTATAAATGGATGGTAAGTAACAAAGAACAAGTCATGTCATCTGAAAATCTAAAGGCTAAGGCATTAAAAAATAGATGAGACAGACAGAAGTTAGTAGATTCGAACGGCTGACATCACGCCTTAATATCTGCTTCGATCAAAGGAAACAGATGAGGAAGAGACGAGAGGCTAAAGATGAAAACGAAGAAGAAGAGGTAAAGAAGAGAGTAGAGGTGAAGAAAGCAGCAGCACAGGCTTGGCTCAGCCACTCCCAGAACTCAGAACACACCGTTTTGGAGTTCGAGGCGCCAAGAAAGCAAGGTTTTGTCAAAGGTAAACCTTCACGTTTCAAAACAGAGGAGGCTTTGTTGTCTACAACTACTACTACTACTACAAAGAAGCATCGTAATCCCTCTTTTTTGGATTGGGAATACGGACAGTCGTTGTGGGATCCGTACGAGATTCTTTCCGTCTCTAAGAAACTGGAGCGCGCACTCACCTTGGAAGAATATACTTTCTCTGCGGATAATGCCATCAAGAAGAAGAACAGGTACAACAAAAATGTTACAACTCTTTCAAACTTGTAAGAACCAAACAAGTGAAACCAATATGATTGTCTTCAATTGCTCCTTACCATTAAATGGAAAATCAATTAAAAGACATGGTTAAGATTATTCCATTTTAACTAATCTGCTAGGATTACATAAAAATAAATTGAAACAAGAAGAACGAAAGCATAGTCTTATATATAAATACTTATTTCTAAAGCAAAGGACACATACCAAGTAGGTTGATGCCTAGCGACTTAAACACAACCACACTACATAATCATTCATCAGGTTTTATTTATTAAAAAAGAAAAAAACATCAAGCCTCCTTCTCCCCATTGAGAAGATCCATCACGACGCCTTTAACACTTCCATTGTTCTTCTTCAGCAGCCTCTTGTTCGTCACATCATCACAGAACCCCTGGCAAAGATTCTCACATTGTCAACATCACTCTCACACTAGTTTTCAAATCTTAAATTTTACAAATGGTTCACTTACCATCTCCTGAAGCTCCTCTAGGATTGGATCCCACTCGCTAACTCCACAAAGTGCCTCAACAGACTGCTCCAAGTTGTACTCGTTGTCCCTCAAGATCTCCTTGTTCAAATCAATCTCTTTGAACCCCATCTCCTCAAGCTCCCTCAGCATGGTTATCATGACGTTGTTCTTCTCTATATCTTCTTGAAGAGGAACAGGGATGTCCTTTTTAGATGAAGACCCGGCGGCCAAGGCCTCAACAGTAGGCTTATTTGGAAACTTATTTATGTTGAGTGATGACGAAGATGAAAACGGAGTAAGAGTGTTAGGAATAAGCGGATAAAATTCACCAACCGGACGGTCATGTTTCTCAGGGATTTTTGATTCAGCAGCTTCTCGTTCTAGATTTGCACCTTTCACTGTCCAAGGGTTAACACTGAACCTGCTAATTCGAGCTGGCTCATGATCCACATTGGTCCTTGTAAACTCTCGTGCAAATGTTTCATCAGGAGAGACATTCAAGTTCAGTCCACGAAACTCATTCTCAACCTGACAACGCAACCCACAAAAAAGGTATCAAAGACATTTTGATAGAGAGAAACAACTATTGAAGGAAAAGAGCAGCAAAGATCTCGCAAGTACATTTATGAACACCCAAACACGTTGCCCAAACTTAACATCAGTAGGGGAAGCCATCATCCAATACGAAATGTATTGACCAGGTAACTCTGGTGCAACAAAATCAACTTCCACATCAAGCTCACAGTTGATAGGCACACCCTCCTCTGGAATCTGCAATGATAATGAGACCAGTAAACAACTAGTATTATATATATAACTATACACATATAAACACTAGTGCCACTTTGTGCAGAGAAGAAGTTAACTCAAGCCAATCAGAGCAATTTAAACAGCGTAGTTGATCTTTAAGTGGAAGTTAAGGGTTGAAATCGAGCAAAAGAAGTGGCGAAACAAAAGAGATAGTTTCTAACCTGTAAATCAACGGATAATGAGTTGCTGAATCTGTCACCACCGACCCAGGTTATCTTTGTGCCACGCGGCCACTCCAGTGCCCCATTGTTCCTCATTTTCCAAATCTTAGTGAATGTAGCAGATGGAGCAACAAATGTTCCATCTAGTAGATTCACATCAAGGACAAACTGACTGTCTAGTATTTTAGGCCAAGTACCCCTGAAATTTGAGCCTCCATGGTGTGGTAGCGGCTCAGGGCCCCACGGATCTAAAGACTATAAAAAAGTAAGTAAGCAAAGGTAAACTGAAGAAAGAGACGGCATAGGAAAAAATGAATCTCAAACATAGAAGATGAGCAATACTGCGGTAAGTTGTCCTCTAAAGGGATGCAGATGTCCACTTGAGACCGGCTTATCCATTCTCGTGTAGTCCCCTTGGTTACCCATCACCGAAAAGCAGATATTGCAAAGATCATAGTCTTCTCTCCTGCAAAATATTCACCAGAGAAACAAACAAGCATATATAAATTCTATGATGTCAGTAGTTTCTACACTTTCAAGTAAAAGACCTCCTTACACATTCGACTTAAATCTAGGCCCGGTTATTGGAACAACTCCACATCCATCACACTGGATGCCCCTATGGAAGACTCCCACTGAATTACAGTAATCACCATTGCTGCTCTTTTTGGAGTGACATACACCAGGGGGATACTTGTTGAGGTTCATCGGATTTGGACTGGAGCCATTAAGGGTACTGCCACGGAAGGGACACTCGTTGAAACTAGCACCCACTCCCCATGAGGTTGGTACATGACCAGAATTATTTGAATCAGCAAAGCCAGTGGGTTCATTCGGATTACCCGTCTGGGACTTCTTAGAGATATCCTTCTTAGGAACTGAAGAACCAGGCTTAGTAACAGGAGGGAAAGGAGTACCTTTCCGAGGAAGTGAGAGTTTCCCTAGCTTAGAGATGCAATCAAACAGCTCACCAACTACAGGGCTAGAAGATGCCGCCTTAGTAGTAAGGTCAATATACACCTTGGCTATATTATCACGCATCGGGTTAGGTACAGCCATCATAACATCATTTATTCCCTTCTGGATTACAGAAACCGGGTTTTGGCTACCAGGCATGCCTGAAGATGATGAACTCCCACGACTCTCCGGAGCAATAGAGTTAGTGGTCATACCAGTCTTCGACTGAACATTGATCTTCAAGAACTTAAGGCTCTGGTTCGTGACATCAAAGAGGTCATTGTCATCAACCAGGGCCACCACATCCCCGTCTTCATCAGAGTAAGTCAGAGAGAAACCATCATCCAGAGGGAGATTAAACAGAGCAGCAATCTTCCCCCTAAGAGCATACATGTCAAGACCAAACTCTCCATTAGCTTTGACAGGCACCCTGAATCGCCTAAGCACACCTCCATAGCTCACCTGCAACGATCACATACAAAAACATCTCACTTAAATGAATCAAACAAGCTATACAAGATCAAATTGTTTCGGAAAAAAGAAGTTTCAAACAAGCGTCGTGATCATGATCACGATCAAGCACTAATAATACTAGTTTTGAAAACCATCTCATGATTCTGGATACGGTAACTTCTATTTGTAGTATTTTCTTAGGGTTTATGCTACTAACAGAGTAAATTCGAATCTCCGCTTAAATTTTCCGGCGGTTACACCGTCGATTCATAGAAAAATTCAAAAAACCACAAATCTCGTAAACCTAGAGCGACACATACGAAGATCGATACGATCGCAGCACAGAATCACCAATAGCAACAAAGCAGAGGATAAAGAAAGGAATCGAATCAAACCTTGACGACGAGTGAAGTAGTAGAATCCATCGTTCACGGACTAGTACACGATCAGAGAATCGAGAGAGAATCCGTAACAGATACTTATCCTTTCTCCAAGTGTACCAGGAATCCGCTTATATCGTGCACACGAGAATATTGACGGTCGCGTCTATATTTATACCGAGACGATGATTTATTAACTGATTATTTTATTAATTTCTTAGATTTTAATAATGAATTTGACTTACCCAACAAGTTATTGACCTTTGTGGTTATTGGCTTTTTCAGCAAGACAACCAAAACCAACAAAGCTAAGTAAAAGCCCTTAAAAACATTTATGAGAATTAAATATAATTAATCTAGTGGTATTTACTAGACTTACCCAATTAATATCCCATTAATTATTGCCATATTTTAATGATTATATTTAATATACCCAATTAATACCCAATCCAGTGGTATTTGCTATTTAAAATTTAATTATTTTGATATTCAATATACCTAAATTTTGTGTTATCTCTGTTCCATTTCATCAAGTATTATTAAAATATTAACAAAATTTACATCTAGATTTACCATATGGTATTATTAAATTTAATCATTTATATTAATTACACATCCTAATATATTTTCTAACAAATTAACTCAATATTCAATTTTTATTACTACAATTGTATTCATATTAAAACTTAATTTGACTATAGAATATTAAAATAAAACAAAATTTTATTTTTTCCAAATTTTATATGGGAGAATTTCAAGTTTACCATTTTTGTTTTATCGTTTTTCATTTTTACTTTCATTAAAAAGATATTTTCATAAATACTATTTTTAAGAGTTAATTTAAAAAAAATTATTTAGAATCCTAAATTTTATATTTCTAAACCTTACCCCACCCTACCCCACCCTTCAACTCTAAACCCAAAAATATTAGATCAATTAATCTAAAGGTTATAACTGTATTTTTTTGCTCTTAAAAAATAAAGGTAAACGTGATTAAGGTAAAATTAAAAAGTAGTACAAGGAAAATGGTATTTTTTACAATTTCCTTTCTCATATTAGTTTAGCATTTTTGTTTGCAATTGCTACATCTCAAAACCGACTTGTTTTCAAAACCGACTTGTTTTCAAAACCAACTTATTTTCAAAACCACCTTATTTTCAAAACCAACTTATATGTTAAATTGCAGATTTCTCGACATCTTCTTGCACCACAACTTGAACTGAGATAAAAAAAAAATAATAGTTAAGCCTTAATATGCTTTGACTTTTAGATCTTTCAGCCTCAACATGTTCATATCTCTGATGTCTTTGTTTTCAAATATTAATGTTTTCAGATTGATGGGTTTGTGGCTGATGTGAATAACTGAATGCAATATGCAGTCTTCTGCGAAATAGCACAGGACTCAAAACACACATGTATGTTCATAATAGAAACAATGATGGTTTCATTTTTTTTTTGGGGTAAAATGTTAATGGTTTCATTTCTTTCTCTGAATATAAACCTCTTCCTGAGTATGCAACTGGGGTAAGCTGCAACATCCTATTTCTTCTCACTGACTAGACTATGTGTAACTAGATATGATCATGATTCATGCAGATGCATATGTATATGACTTGATATATTTGATAATAAGTTAGTTTGTATGAATGACATCTTTAGTTCGGCCATTAAACAGGAAGTGGAAGATCAAAGTAATATTTTGATAAGCCAGTGACAGAGGCAAGAAAGAGAAAAGACACAAGCAGCTATGTACTCACGTCACGTGCCACTTCTTCTTCTGATGTTTTTTGTTATATTATCAAAAACTTTTAACGTCAATCTTAGTAACACATACAAACGAATAATGTTCATTATATTCTATGTGTTACAAACAAGAGTCAAAAAAGAAATAAATATATTAGTATAAGAAAATCCTTAATTTCAAACCATTTTCTTATAGAATGTTAAAAATGGCATTTTCAGTACATGATAGGTGTTTAATATGTGAGATTAAGAGATGGGAGTAAGTCTGCTTCACTTTCTTTGATACATAATTGTTGTCAATTATGGCGTTCATTCAAAGATTCTCACACCTCTTCTTAATTCAATCTCTAAGAATCATTAAGTATAAATATAGAGCCAAAGAGAGTTTAGGCCATATTATTTCCTTTTTGACATTCTCTTTAGGTTCTAATCTCTCTCCAAAACACCAGGCTTTAACATGACTAATTCTCAGTACCTTGAAGGCTGCATAGGGTAAGACTGCAAAAGTTAGCCAAAGTTCCCTCTTAATATATACTTAAAGACTACAGCAAGAAGAAGGTAGAATTACATAACATATTGTTTTGTTCCATTTAATTATGTAACAATATATGCTTTATGATGTTATCGTTGTTACTATGTGAAAACTGAAAATGATATATTTGATTAGATAGGAATATATACTTTCATTCATTATAGCCAACACTGAAAAAATGTAAGTATTTAGTTACTTCCTCTGGTTTTAGTCTTTGAAGAGAGAACAATTTTTAGAAAACATTTGTACGCAGTTTGGTTCATCCTATTTTCTAGATTATTAATGTTTACTCTACATTTAAGTTATTGTGGTGAAATTACGTTTGATTCACTCTAACTTATTCGAAGTAGATCATTTAATATGATAGGGTATGAAACTGAACTATTCTGCTAGAGATGTATTACTTTATTAATTTATAACACTATTAATATATATAAATAATTTTGGGTAACATGAGTGAAATGTCCATCAAATAATTTTATTTTATAAAATAATTTCAACATATGCTAAAATAATTTACAAAAAATAATTAGCAGAACACTAAAAATTAAAGAAAAATTCATTATGAGTTGAAAATCTAATATATACTGAAACAAGCATATATTATAAAACATCATTTGTTGTTACATACTATATACTAATTTTTATTTATGACAATATTGAATATATTTACGTATTACTTTAAAATATAACTTTTACCATTTTATCACATTACATTTGATTTTCAGCTAATTTAGCTTGGAGGTGGGTGTATTAATTTATTATCATGAGAAAATCAGTTATTGTAATGATATTAAAATCTGGTACTCTTAGAAAAATATATTATTATTCATGCTTTAGATTTTCTTCAACTATACAAATTGAAAAATATAAATCATTATACTTTGCTCATTTTTTACTTTAATAATTTTGTGTTCTCTAACAAAACAAACATGTGGTAATTTCAACTCAAACCAACAAAATTTAATAAAATTCACAATATGATTTTAGAATAAAAACAGTTTATATTTATTAATTTAAAATAAAATAAATTTCAATTTTTTATAAAATTAAAAGATATTTAATATAAAATAGTGTATTGAGATATATTATTGAGCCACAATGTATTGAACAGTGCTCCAATAGTCTCAACTCTTGACACTATCTAACTCGATGTGTTTTGTTTGTTAAATTGCAGAAAAGAAACACAAAAGAATGAGGTTCTACACATTACATTGAAACCAGGATGGAAGAAAGGAACACAAATCACATTTCATGAGAAAGGCAGGGAGCGTCCGAGAGTGATTCCAGCGGATATTATCTTCATCATTGAGGAGAAGCCCCATCTGGTGTTCACCCGTGACGGCCACGATCTGATTATCACACAGACGATCTCTCTAGCTGATGTCTTAACAGACTACACCGTGAACCTAACGACCCTTGATGGTCGGACACTTCTGTTAGAGCACGTTTTTTTGTGTGGCCGGTGATGATGGCCGGTGGACGGCAGGTTGGTGATGACAAAGAAGAACTCCACTTTTGTCAAAGATTGAGGCTTTCACACCCCTCTTCTCTTCCTATAAATACCTGCATAAGGTGATGAAGCAAATCCATCCCAAACAAGAAAGAAATCAGAGAGGGAAGAAGAAGTGAGGAAGAGAGAACGTGAGAAGAGGGGAAGAAGAAAGAGAGAAAAAAAAAAAGTTTTTTTTCTTTAAGAAATTATTATTAATTTCTTGAGTGTATTTGGGATCGGGGTGTGTTGAGAGTCTTGTAAAAATTTCCCGGTGATAATACAAAGGATCGGTAGCAGGTCCCGGAGACGTAGGCACGATTGGCCGAACTCCGTTAACAAATTTTGTGTGTTTCTTCCCGCTCCCGAAAATTCTGAATTTTTCCCACAAAAATTTGACCCGTATTTCTTAACAACTGGTATCAGAGCTTGAGTTACGGGGATCGGTCAAAAATTTGTCGGGTTACTATTCACGTGAATAGTGATTTCGTGAATAGTGAATTTTGTCGATAACATCGGTTCGTCGACGGAGGTGTTTTAAACACGGTGGTTTCAGAAACGATGGGAGGCGAAGACGGTTCGGCACACGGTATTGGGAAATTTGACGGTACAGACTATGCATTTTGGAGAATGCAGATTGAAGATTATCTGTACGGAAAGAAGCTCCCATCAACCGCTGAGCAAGAAGCCTGAGAAGATGGATCAGGCTGAGTGGGAGCTCCTTGACAGACAAGTTCTGGGTGTTATACGGTTAACACTGTCGAAGAACGTTGCTCACAACGTTGCGAAGGAGAAGACCACGGAAGGGCTCATGAAAGTTCTCTCAGATATGTATGAGAAACCTTCGGCGAATAATAAGGTGTTTCTCATGAAGAAGCTCTTTCATTTGAAGATGGAAGAAGGTGGCCTGGTTGCCGCACATGTGAACGAGTTCAACACGATTGTCAACCAACTGTCATCCGTTGAAATCGAGTTTGATGATGAAGTGCGCGCATTGATCCTGTTGGCATCTCTGCCAAATAGTTGGGAGCCGATGAGGGCAGCGGTTAGTAATTCTGTCGGTACTCAGAAACTTAAATTTAATGATGTTAGAGATCGTATCCTTGCTGAGGAAGTTCGAAGGATAGACTCTGGGGAGACATCCACGAGCTCTGCTTTCAACGTAGAAAACAGAGGACGAAACCTAGACAGAAGTAACCGGAGTAAAGGCAGATCGAAGTCAAGGAATGGATGGGGTCAGTCCAAATTCAGACAGCCTCTGGAGTGCTGGAATTGTGGAAAGACAGGCCACATTAAGAAGAATTGTCGGGCACCACCGAAGAAGGAAGACAACACTAGAGGCGGAGCCAATGCAGTGACACGTGAAATCGCTGACGCATTGGTAGTGTCTGTTGATTCCCCGAGGAAAAGTGAAGCTCGTGATGCAGCTGGAAATAACACCAAAGCGTCAATCTCCTATGTCGATAGCCCAATAGATTCATGGGTGCTTGACTCAGGAGCGTCATTTCACACCACACCGCACCACAACATTATGGAGAATTATGTTGCTGGAAATTACGGAAAGGTATATCTCGCTGATGGATTACCTTTGGACATAGTTGGTATTGGAGATATCAATTTGAAGATGTCAGATGGACGGGTGTGGAAGATTACGAAGGTCAGACATGTGCCAAAGTTGATGAGAAATCTAATCTCGGTAGGTCAACTTGATGACACGGGGCACGATGTCAACTTTGGTGGTGGAGCCTGGAGAGTCAAGAAAGGTTCCATGGTGGTTGCTAGAGGTCATAAAAGAGGCACTCTCTATATGACGACGAGCTATCAAGACACTGTTGCTGTTGTCGAGGATGCCAAACAAACCAAGTTGTGGCATTGCAGATTGGGGCACATGAGTGAGAAGGGGATGAAACTCATGGTGGCAAATGGTGCTCTTCCAGATCTGAAGACGGTGGATCATCAGATGTGCGAAAGCTGTATCCTTGGAAAACAGAAACGAGTTAGTTTCTCAAAAGGAGGAAGAGAGCCAAAATCTGAGAAATTAGAGCTGGTGCACACTGACGTGTGGGGACCCGCTCCTGTTGCATCGCTGGGTAGTTCGTGCTACTATGTGACCTTTATCGATGACTCCACAAGAAAGGTGTGGGTTTACTTCATTAAGAACAAGTCTGAAGTGTTCTCGGTTTTCAAGAGATGGAAAGCCATGGTTGAGATTGAGACGAATCTCAAGTTGAAGTGTTTAAGGTCTGATAATGGTGGAGAGTATATCAGCGAGGAGTTCAAGAGATATTGCGCTGATAATGGAATCAAGATGGAAAAGACTATTCCGGGAACGCCTCAACAGAATGGAATAGCAGAAAGGATGAACCGGACTTTGAATGAGCGTGCAAGGAGCATGAGATTGCACTGTGGATTGCCAAAGACGTTTTGGGCAGATGCAATCAGTACCGCAGCTTTCTTAATAAATAGAGGACCGTCGGTGCCGTTGGGATTCAAGATCCCTGAAGAAGTTTGGAGCGGCAAGAAAGTAAACCTTTCTTATCTAAAGGTATTTGGATGCTTAGCTTATGTTCACATTGACGATGCTGCAAGAAGTAAACTTGACTCAAAGTCGAAGAAGTGTTACTTCATCGGTTATGGTGACACGGAGTTTGGTTACCGGTTTTGGGATGATGAAAATCGGAAGATCATCCGCAGCAAGAATGTTGTGTTCAACGAAGAAGCGTTGTACAAGGATAAGCTAAGAGAAGGCTCGAAGAGGAAAGAGCCTGGAGCTGTTGACTTAGATGATATCCTGACACCAGGGTTGCCACAGGATACCCCAACAGCAGAAGAAGAAATCTCTCAAGACGAGAGTGGTGAGGCTGAAGAGAGTGATGATTCTGAAGTGGTCCCATATACACCTATCACGAAGTTACGACGGTCAAGTAGAGTCATCAGAAAGCCTGTAAGATTTTCTCCATCGCACAACTACATTCTGCTCACAGACAGAGGAGAGCCTGAATGTTATGAGGAGGCTATGCAAGTTGATGAGTCGATCGTGGGAGCGGACTTGCATGAGATTAATAGCTTGAAGACGAAACTCTCGGAAGAGCTTGCGATGAAAGACCTTGGAGAAGCAAGGCAGATTCTAGGGATGAGAATCAGTAGACGCAAGGAGAGTCTTAAGCTATCCCAAGAGGAGTATGTGAAGAAAGTCCTCAAGAGGTTTAACATGGATGACACAAAGCCAGTCAGTACTCCTCTGGCGAATCATTTTCGGTTATCCAGAGAACAGTCTCCAAAGACGGAAGACGAGATGGCATATATGGATAAAGTTCCATATGCTTCTGCTATAGGGAGCCTGATGTACGCGATGATATGTACAAGGCCAGACATTGCACATGCAGTGGGAGTCGTTAGCAGGTTTATGAGCAATCCAGGAAAGGAACATTGGGAAGCCGTGAAGTGGATTTTCAGATATCTGAAAGGGAATCCAAGTTTGTCGCTATGTTTCACAAAGTCTGAGAAGGGATTGCAGGGATATGTTGATGCTGACAATGGAGGTGACATTGACAGCACGAAGAGCACAACTGGATATGTCTACACTTTTGGCGGTACTGCAATTTGTTGGGTTTCAAAGTTGCAGAAAATTGTATCTCTATCAAGCTGTGAAGCTGAGTATGTTGCGGTGACGGAGGCAACAAAAGAGATGATATGGCTACAATCTTTTCTAGAGGAGTTAGGCCATGACCAAGGGAAAAGTGTATTGTACTGCGATAGTAAAAGCGCCATCGACTTGGCAAAGAATCCAGTTTACCATGCTCGGACGAAGCACATACATCGTCGATATCATTTCATCAGACAAGCATTGGAAGATGAAATGTTGGTACTTGAGAAGATCCCAGGAAGTAAGAATCCGGCAGACATGTTAACGAAGGTCGTGCCGCGTGATAAGCTGAGGTTATGTGCAACCTCAGTTGGCTTGTCGGAGTAACAAGCTGAGAAGACCTGCTACATTGATCAAGATGTGAAGACAGATTAAAATCAGTCTTCAAGTGGGAGATTGTTAGAGCACGTTTTTTTGTGTGGCCGGTGATGATGGCCGGTGGACGGCAGGTTGGTGATGACAAAGAAGAACTCCACTTTTGTCAAAGATTGAGGCTTTCACACCCCTCTTCTCTTCCTATAAATACCTGCATAAGGTGATGAAGCAAATCCATCCCAAACAAGAAAGAAATCAGAGAGGGAAGAAGAAGTGAGGAAGAGAGAACGTGAGAAGAGGGGAAGAAGAAAGAGAGAAAAAAAAAAAAGTTTTTTTTCTTTAAGAAATTATTATTAATTTCTTGAGTGTATTTGGGATCGGGGTGTGTTGAGAGTCTTGTAAAAATTTCCCGGTGATAATACAAAGGATCGGTAGCAGGTCCCGGAGACGTAGGCACGATTGGCCGAACTCCGTTAACAAATTTTGTGTGTTTCTTCCCGCTCCCGAAAATTCTGAATTTTTCCCACAAAAATTTGACCCGTATTTCTTAACAACTTCCAATCCATGTCAAGAACATGATCCATCCAGAGTACGAAGAAGTGGTGCATAAAGAAGGAATGCCAAATTGAAAAGATCACACAAAGAAAAGTAACTTGAAGATCAAGTTCAAGATCAAGTTCCCAGAGAGATTAGCTACATAACAGAAGTCCGGTTTGAAGATGGTTTTTGGTGATGATAGTCCAGGATCGAGTTCTAAATCTTCTGTGTTTCAGTTACTTCAAACAAGTTCTTACAAAAATTAGTCTCATGTTCCTCTCGAAACAATAAATAATAAGTTTTAAAGTCTTGTTTGTCTTTATTTTCGTCCCATGTCTAGAAACCATAAAGTCTTGATTTTAAATACTTATTTCAAATAGTAAAAATCATCCATCCAAAAAAAAAGCAAAGGAATAACACACCAAGTAGGTCGATGCTAGCGACGCAAAAACAACCACATTACATAATAATCATTCATAAAGTTCTATTTATAGGAAAAAGATCTAAGCCTCCTTCTCCACATTTAGAAGATCTATCACCATGCTTTTAATGCTTCCATTGTTCTTCTTCAGCAGCTCTTCCATTGTTCGTCACATCATCACAGAACCCCTGGCAAAGATTCTCACATTGTCAACATCCCTCTCGCACTAGTTTTCAAATCTTAAATTTACAAACGGGTTCACTTACCATTTCCTGAAGCTCCTCTAGGATTGGATCCCACTTGCTAACTCCACAAAGAGCCTCAACAGACTGCTCCAAGTTGTACTTATTGTCCCACAAGAAATAAATATATTCGTATAAGAAAATCCTTAATTTCAAACCATTTTCTTATAGAATGTTAAAAATGACATTTTCAGTACATGATAGGTGTTTAATATGTGAGATTAAGAGATGGGAGTAAGTCTGCTTCACTTTCTTTGATACATAATTGTTGTCAATTATGGCGTTTATTCAAAGATTCTCACACCTCTTCTTAATTCAATCTCTAAGAATCATTATCTATAAATATAGAGCCAAAGAGAGTTTAGGCCATATTATTATCTTTTTGACATTCTCTTTAGGTTCTAATCTCTCTCCAAAACACCATGCTTTAACGATGACTAATTCTCAGTGTCTTGAAGGCTGCATAGGGTAAGATTGCAAAAGTTAGCCAAAGTTCCCTCTTAATATATACTTAAAGACTACAGCAAGAACAAGGTAGAACTACATAACATATTGTTTTGTTCCATTTAATTATGTAACAATATATGCTTTACGATGTTATCGTTGTTACTATGTGAAAACTGAGAATGATATATTTGATTAGATAGGTATATATACTTTCATTCATTATAGCCAACACTGAAAAAAATGTAAGTATTTAGTTACTTCCTCTGGTTTTAGTCTTTGAAGAGAGAACAATTTTCAGAAAACATTTGTACGTAGTTTGGTTCATCTTATTTTCTAGATTATTTATGTTTACTCTACATTTAAGTTATTGTGGTGAAATTACGTTTGATTCACTCTAACTTATTCGAAGTAGATTATTTAATATGATAGGGTATGAAACTGAACTATTTTGCTAGAAATGTATTACTTTATTGTTAAGGATTATCTAGATGGTTGACATTAGTAGTTATCCTATACATTATAGTTATTTCATTCTCTTGTAGTTATCTCTATGTTAGAGATAGAGCTTATCTACACCTATATATTTGTATATATATGAGTCCATATGAATTAGAATAATATACAACACTTTCCACAACACGTTATCAGCACGATAGTCCCTACCCTAAAAGCTAAAAGCTAAAAACCAAAAACCCTTAATCCGGCCGCAAACTTTAGAGAGACCGTTCTCTCAAACCGTATGGACCCAGAAAACGTGTAATATATCAAATCGAAGCTCTCGACGAGACGAATCTGTAGGTCCAGACGGCTTGTCAATCCGATCTCAGACGCGCCCTCACGATCTGTTTTAGTTCGCGCCGCCAGATCCACATAAACCCTAATTCTGGCTCAACTTCAAACCGTTGTATCTCCCAAACCCCGTGGAGCCAGATGACGATCCACATATCAAATCGAAGCCCAAGACGATAGGAATCTGTTGCCGCAGACGGCTCGACGATCCGATCTCTGACGCGTTCTCAATCTCAATTACAAAACGCGGCGCCGATTTACCTAAAACCCAATCTCTCCTTCCATTGACGGCGAACTTCAAACAGTTCTTTCTCTCAAACCGTGTGGACTCAGAAAACGTGTAATATATCAAATTGAAGCCCCGGACGAGACAAAGAAGTCTGTGAAAACGGTTTGCCGATCCGATCAGTGACGCGCCCTCACGCATGATTACAGTGAACGCCGTCAAGCTTTGAAAACTGCATACGATTTCAAAAGCTAAGTTTTCTCATAAACCCTAAGTTTTTCATGAACCCTAATCTTCTTTATCTCACAGAATAGAGACTTTGAATGATATCTAATCTTGCTTAGCTTATAAACTTGATATCAGCTTGAACAAAATAACTCACGAATCAAGGAGGTTCATGGAAGCTTGTAGCTCGTGAGGAACAACTTTCGGATCTCTCTCTTTAAGGTGGTCCAGTCAGATACAAAGGTCTTATAAGGTAAATAGGATCAAAACCTAAGAGATCTAAATCGGATTGCATGTATATAAAGTATAAGAACCCTAAATCAAAACTTTATGCAATCGGTTTATATCTAAAACCCTAGAACATAATCAATCAAATACTTAAAGAACAAACCTATAATATCATGAATTGCTTGATTCGATTAATAACAAACCATATACTTGAAATCGAATCATCTAAGGGCCTTGAAACCCTAATTATCACTTGTTCAAAATCGGTTTGTTTCATTACATGATTGATTGTTTGTTTGTGCATTGAAAATCCTAATTCCATTGTCAATCAAAGGGCCTTGAAAACCCTAGTTTGATTCGCCCATATCATGGATAGGTTGCTAGAAATCGTTTCTCATACTTGTTGGAAACCCTAGCTTCAATCTTGCATGAACCCTAATTTCCTTTTTAGGTTAACTTGATATATTTTCGAGTTTGATTGTTTTTGGAATGTTTCCATATTTGTTTGATTGAGAGTTTAGGTTGATAGAATTAAAAGTAAAACCTAAATCTCAAATTTGGAATATATAAGACTTTAAGAAAATTTCCATTTTGGAATATTTCCATTTTGCTTGTTTGAGAGTTTAGGTTGATAGAATGAATGAAAACTCTAAATCTCGAATTTGGAAATTCTCTAAAGATATAAAACCTAAAATTTGGATGATATGAGAATTTAGAAAAATTTCCATTTTTCAAACTTTCCATTTTTGAAAGTTTCCATTTTTGAAATTTTTCATTCCTGAAATTTCCATATTCAAAATTTCCATTTTTCAAAATTTCCATTTTTTGAAAATTTTCATTTTTGAACATTTCCTTTTTTGATCATATGCAAGCTAAGTTGATAGATTGTGTGTTCCATAAAATATATCTCGAATATGAACCACCTAAAGGCCTTGAAACCTTAACTCTGAAAATGTTAAGATGATCATTGAAACATTTCTTGGCCGTGTGCATAGCTTATTTGATCAATGAAACATGTTTGATTGCTTGGATTGCATTATCACTCGACCGTGTGACTTTTGTATCATGCTCATGTTGTTCCCACACCATGAATTGTTGAAATCCTAGTTTCTAAATTAAACTTATAAGGGCCTTGAAACCCTAAGTACTATGATTAATAAAATCGGGTGGAGAAATTATAGATTAATTTTGATTAATCCATGAGAATTAAGATGCTAGAATTGTTTGATGCATCCATGATACACTAAGTAATAATATCCTTACCCGGTCTTGAATCCAATTGAGGTCTAAACCATGTCGACCTTGGTCGCATATAGGATCACATGGTTGATTGGTTAATTGCCTGGTTGAGGATCAATAACTAAAACTCGACCTATGATTGTTTTGCATCTCATCGTAGCAATCATACATGGCCGTGTGGCCTTAACATATCGACCATACATATCCCACGTCCACACTGTTCTGATTTGGTCGAAATAGAAATTTTTTTGGTCAAGTAACCAAATATGAAAACCATGTGTGTTGACTAGTTGATTGTTTGAATTCTAAAATTCTTGAATTGGTCGATAATATGATCTTAAAAGTCGAAAATCTAAAGCTACATATAATCATTAGACACAAAGATTATCCTAAGATCGAACCTGATCTATCTTATCTATACTCGACCTAAAACCCGTCTAGGACCTAACCACGTCCATAAAAATAGTCCACACGGCCATAGGAACCATTATGGTCGCAGCCGTGGTTGATGAAAAAGACGTGGTCGAGGCCACTATAATGTGAGCCATGGTCGACCGAACCACTATAGCAAAGGCCATGGATTTCAAACCCATTCACCCCGTGGTCGGGACCAGAAACATGATATTTCCATCAAAATTTTACCTTGCATAAATGCATATGGTCGTGGCTATTAACAACTCATATGGTCGAGGTTAACAAACTCGGACCGTGGCCGTATAAACCACAATAACTATCGTGGACCCAAAATTTTGGCCATGGTCGAGGGAAGTAAGCCGTGGTATTTCTAAACCACAACACCCGACCAACAAATCATTGAGCCATAAGTATGGAAAATAAAACCATTTGAATAAAACATATAGAACTCCCAAACTAAAACCCCATTTGGTCCCAGATGGCAATGGTGATAGTCAAAATAAACTTATGAATTATGAAACATATAGTTGTCTAAATGAATAAGCTAGATTTCGACAATAAGAGTTTATAAATGAGTGTATAGTCGGTCTAATAAGACTTACAGCCAAGATAGTGCCTAAAGGGCTAAAGAGATCCTAATGATCTACATTCACCCATAAGACCCATTGAGTTATAAGAACTTAAGTATGAATGGTTTCCCAAATAAAAAAAAACAATGGGTAAGAAAGGAAACAAAAGGGTTCCTTCAAAAGATTTGAAATAAAACCGCCCAAGATCGCATAATAATGTAGTCTAAACTATACTTATGTACTCTACTGATCTAAACTATGCTAAGGATCAGTATGTTAAGAGGCAAAAAGAGCCATGGATACCCAAATTGGTATACCCACGAAATTACACTTAATGGCATGACTGGATTAGCCATCCATGTCTAAAAACTTGATTGCTATTGCAAATGCACCAGAGTTATCCCATAAGATCTCACGTTGTGTAACATGTACACAAGAGAAACTCATTAGGCTTTATTGTCCTAAGCATCACGAAAAATAAGTATGTTCATGAGGGAGAGTGAGGATTAAACCCAGTGATACATGACCATACAAGAAAATTCGCGTAACATGGGTTGTAACCATGTCATAAAAGACTTAGAGATTCAGGTTCTCTTGGTGATAAATCACCCAAGTCTAGCCTAATGCTTAGGGACGTTATGAATTTACATGTACAATGCAATGTATGCATCAGGCCATATAAGTGAGCATAGATATTCCCATCTCAGGTTGAATACGGGTCATAAAGCCAGACATATACCATCTTGAGATTTTTATTAAACAAACCACCACAGACATATGTGCCGTCTAAGATGGAACCTCTAAAGAGGATTGGGAATATATGTTGGATAAGTATGTCTTTCTCCACGAGTATTAAAGAAACCTTGAGCCAAATATGGGTGATCAGATTGTGGCTAGGTACACGGATTGCATGATTATGAATCCTACTATCCAACATCAGAAGGAGAAAGATATAAGCTGGATATGATAAGAAAAAGATAATGGTATTAACCATCATTGTCTTGGCAAGATCCTCGGACCAGAGAATGAGATTTAAGACGTCTAAAGAAAGAAAAGATTATGCAAAGCTAGCTAAATTAGATGCAAGACACATAGACCCGAGAAATGAAAAGAAAAAGGTCATACCAGCTTAGCACCAAACGAATTTGATGTCCTAGAAGAGACACAACCAAGTTGCTACATAGTCTATAAAAGATAGACCAATATGTTCCATAATAAAAGGAACCTCGGAAAAGAGAAAAGGTGCATAAAATATGAAATCTGAGGTTAATAAGGAAACCAGACCAGACATAGAAATAAGGTCGGCCGACTGAAACATCTAAGGTACCAGACCATGTAGCTTGGGACGCCAAGCTGCTAGGTATTAAAGGTCCTAGATAACAAGATCTCAAACCAATTGGATCATGTCTGGAATACAATGGAACGCAGAAAGGGTATCGATACCAATGATATAAAAATGCGCAAGATAAGTAGCACTTGACCATAGAGATATATGCGAGGATCATGAACCCACGTAAGAGTACTCATAAAGATAAAAGGAAACTGTGGGGATAGAATATAAATAAAGAGTGATGGGCGTATTGGCCATAGAAACGCCATCAGATAAAGCCAGTGATGAATAAAAGTTCTTGTGAGAAAATCGTGAGATAATAGAACATTCAAGCATGACTTGATAACACAAGGATACTCACAGAGATTAAGAAAAGATTATAAAGAGATATACTCCAATGTGGTGGAGGCTACTAATTTGACAAAGTCTGGTCATAGATTAAAGTATGTAAAAGTAGCATATGTTTCACTGGATAAACAAAGATTAAAGGTACCACAAAAGAGATAAGAAAGATGAGAAAAAAAATTCTCTAAAATGAAACAATACAGCTGCATAGACTAAGTAAAGCTTAGCAGAAAAGTTCTATAAGAACAATTCAGATCAGTCCATGTAAGCATACAAAAGATGTATGGATTCCTTGTGATCAAAGATTGGCTACAATGGATAAAGCCATTGGTATATACGAAGTGATATATGTCTGAATGGACAAAACACATGAAACAAAGTGGTTCGTATGTGTTTGGATCAATGACTCAATATATATTGAAATGTCCACGTAATGGCCAAGCCATGAGACTAGAAGATCTGTGGGACATGAAAGAACCTGCAAGTAAGATTTAACCGCAGATTAAAAGTCCAACTGAGTACCGATCGAGTGTCATCCGTCCAACCAAGACACAGAGTGATCAGCAGCAAAGATGTACGTCATGACCACATCTTAATGGAGTTCCAGAAGACATAAAGACGTCCAAGAGTTACAAGTTCATTCAAGGGAAAATCCAACTGATCATCTTCAAGTCATAGGCAACCTCGACGTTCCGGAAGCTCAGACACCAGATAGGAATGCGTCATCTACAGTGGTGCATTCATCAGGGGGAGTTACATGTGTTGTACTCTTTTTCCTGTCCTGGCTTCCATTTTTACCACATTGGGTTTTGGGTTTACCAGGAGAGGTTTTAATGAGGCAACATCCAAAGCATGTAACAACCTCTGAACCAGATGTGTCAACCAAGGGGGAGTGTTAAGGATTATCTAGATGGTTGACATTAGTAGTTATCCTATACATTATAGTTATCTCATTCTCTTGTAGTTATCTCTATGTTAGAGATAGAGCTTATCTACACCTATATATTTGTATATATATGAGTCCATATGAATGAGAATAATATACAACACTTTCCACAACATTTATTAATTTATAGCACTATTAATATATAAAAATAGTTTTGGGTAGCATGAGTGAAATTTCCATCAAATAATTTTATTTTATAAAATAATTTCAACATATGCTAAAATAATTTACAAAAAATAATTAGCAAAACACTAAAAAGTAAAGAAAAATTCATTATGAGTTGAAAATCTAATATATACTGATACAAGCATATATTATAAAACATCATTTGTTGTTACATACTATATACTAATTTTTATTTATGACAATATTGAATATATTTACATATTACTTTAAAATATAACTTTTACCATTTTATCACATTACATTTGATTTTCAGCTGATTTAGCTTGGAGGTGGGTGTATTAATTTATTATCATGAGAAAATTAGTTATTATAATGATATTAAAATCTGGTACTCTTAGAAAAAAAATATTATTATTCATACTTTAGATTTTCTTCAACTATATAAATTGAAAAATATAAATCATTACATTTTGCTTATTTTTTACTTTAATAATTTTGTGTTCTCTAACAAAACAAATATGTGGTAATTTCAACTCAAACCAAAAAAAATTAATAAAATTCACAATATGATTTTAGAAATGAAACAGTTTATATTTATTAATTTAAAATAAAGTAAATTTCAATTTTTTATAAAATTAAAAGATATTTAATATAAAATAGTGTATTGAGATATATTATTGAGCCACAGTGTATTGAACAGTGCTCCAATAGTCTCAACTCTTGACACTATCTAACTCTATGTGTTTTGTTTCTTTGTTAAATTGCAGAAACTAAACGCAAAAGAATGAGGTTCTACGCATTACATTGGAACCATGATGGAAGAAAGGACCACAAATCACATTTCATGAGAAAGGCAACGAGCGTCTGAGAGTGATTCCAGCGGATATTATCTTCATCATCGAGGAGAAGCCCCATCTGGTGTTCACCCGTGACGGCCATGATCAGATTATCACAGACGATCTCTCTAGCTGATGTCTTAACAGACTACACCGTGAACCTAACGACCCTTGATGGTCGGACACTTCCAATCCGTGTCAAGAACATGATCCATCTAGAGTACGAAGAAATGGTGCATAAAGAAGGAATGCCAAATTGCAAAGATCACACAAAGAAAAGTAACTTGCAGATCAAGTTCAAGATCAAGTACTCCCACAGAAATTAACTACATAACATAAGTCCGGTTTGAAGATGGTTTTTGGTGATGATAGTCCAGGATCGAGTACTAATCTTCTGTGTTTCACTTACTTCAAACAAGTTCTTACAAAAATTAGTGTCATGTTCCTCTGGAAACAATAAATAATAAGTTTTAAAAGTCTTGTTTGTCTTTATTTTCGTCCCTTGTCTAGAAACCATAAAGTCTTGATTTTTAATACTCCCTCCGTTTCAACTTGATACATATTCTAGGATTTTCACGGATATTAATAAACTTGTTGAAATGTCTGGTTTAACCTTTTGTCATACTCTTAATTACTAAATACAACAAAGAAATCTAAGTTAAATAAAAGTGATCGAGTAACTCTGTCATTATTTTGCTTCGTTATGTTTCTCATGTTTATTACGATCCCCATATTTCAAATTTATTGTAGTCAACATTCCAATGATGAAACTTTACATTTTTTGACTTGCTGATTCACGTATATAATGTGAACTTCTTTGAAAAAATAACTTTGGAGCCAAAAATTTTAAAACTTAACTCAAAATTTGGTTTTAGTACCAAAAGTAAGTGATTATATAAATGTTTGAAGCATACGACGGATAGTAACTCAAATATTTGAGTCATGGTTTTTTCTCACAATATTGATTTAAACATCCCTATTATGAGTTGTGAGGGAGATAAATGAAGCATTACAGTGTTGAATAAGTTATTTTCCGTGTACAATTTTAATAGTTGTATTTTATTTTATTCTAAATAATAAGAATGATAAATGAGGACAAAATAGGCAAAATTAGACCAAATATGCATTGAAAACTGAGAATATACATCTTTTTGAAACAATTTTTTTCTCCAAAATATGGATCAATTTGAAACGGAGGGAGTACTTATTTCAAATAGTAAAAATCATCCATCCAAAACAAACAAAAAAAAAAGCAAAGGAATAACACACCAAGTAGGTCGATGCTAGCGACGCAAAAACAACCACATTACATAATATAATAATAATTCATAAAGTCTTATTTATAGGAAAAACATTTAAGCCTCCTTCTCCACATTGAGAAGATCCATCACCATGCTTTTACTGCTTCCATTGTTCTTCTTCAGCAGCCTCTTGTTTGTCACATCACAGAACCCCTGGCAAAGATTCTCACATTGTCAACATCCCTCTCACACTAGTTTTCAAATCTTAAATTTACAAACAGGTTCACTTACCATTTCCTGAAGCTCCTCTAGGATTGGATCCCACTCGCTAACTTCACAAAGAGCCTCAACAGACTGCTCCAAGTTGTAATTATTGTCCCACAAGATCTCCTTGTTCAAATCAAAATATCTTTGAACCCTATTTCCTCAAGCTCTTTGAGCATGGTTATCATGACGTCATTCTTCTCTATATCCCCCTGAAGAGGAACATGGATGTCCTTTGTAGATGAAGACCCACCCCCAAGGCCTAAACAGTAGGCTTATTTGGGAACACAGTTATGTTGAATGATGACGAAGACGAAGATGGAGTAAGTGTGTTAGGAACATCAGGATCAACTTCACCAACCAGCTAGTCATCTTTCCCAGGGATTTTTGATTCAGCAGCTTCTCGTTCTAGATCTGCACCTTTCAGTGTCCAAGGGTTAACACTGGACCTGCTAATTTGAGCTGGCTCATGATTCACATTGGTCCATGTAAACTCTCGTGCAAATGTTTCATCTGGAGAGGCATTCGAGTTCAGTCCATAACATATTGTTTTGTTCCATTTAGTTATGTAATTATATATGCTTTATGATCTTATCGTTGTTACTATGTGAGACCTGAGAATGATATATTTGATTAGATAAGAATTATATACTTTCATTTATTATAGCTAAAAAATTTAAGTATTTAGTTATTTCCTCTGGTTTTAGTTTTTGAAGAGAAAACAATTTTCAGAAAACAATTTTCAGAAACTGAAGTATTCTGCTAGAGATGTATGACTTTATTAATTTATAACACTATTAATCTATAAAAATAGTTCTGGGTAGCATGAGTGAAATTTCCATCAAATAATTTTCTTTTATAAAATAATTTCAACAAATGCTAAAATAATTTTTTTTAAAAAAAATAATTAGCAGAACACTAAAAATTAAAGAAAAATTCATTATCAGTTGAAAATCTAATATATACTGAAACAAGCATATATTATTAAACACCATTTGTTGTTACATATTATATACTAATTATTATTTATGACAATATTGTATCTATTTACATATTACTTTAAAATCTAACTTTTACCATTTTATCACATTACATTTGATTTTCAGTTGATTTAGCTTGGAGGTGGATGTATTAATTTATTATCATGAGAAAATTAGTTATTGTAATAATATTAAAATCTGGTACTCTTAGAAAAAATATTATTATTCTTACTTTCGATTTTCTTCAATTATCTAAATTAAAAAATAGAAATCATTACATTTTGCCTATTTTTTACTTTAATAATTTTTTGTTCTCTAACAAAACAAATATGTGGTATTTTCAACTCAAACCAACAAAATTTAATAAAATTCACAATATGATTTTAGAATAAAAAAGTTTATATTTATTAATTTAAAATAAATTAAATTTCAAATTTTTAATAAAATTAAAAAATATTTAATATAAAATAGTTTTAGTGCCCGTATGGCGGACCAACTCCTAGTTTTGTATAATTTTGAAACTTTATAATTGACTAGATCGTTTTTCCGCGCTACGCGCGAATAATATACATTTAAATTTGTTAATTTATCATATGTAAATTATCATCTTAATTTTAGAATAGTTATGATTATTTGATCACTTACAACTTAGTATTTTCACTTTTGTGCTATTATTTGGGTATAAATGAGGAAATTTAGTTTAAAATTTTTATCAACTGTTGCACAAAATTATATTAATGTCAACTAAGTTTTTATTATATGAAATGGAAAAGAGTAACATGACTATCACAGTAAAAATAGGAAGGTAGTTTGAATTATATTTCTTTAAATAATTTTTGCAAACTTACTTCTATATACGATTTGAAACATTTTAGGGATCAATATTTTATATAAGTAAACAAATCAGAACAAAAAATATGTGTTTAATAATGCACTTGAATTTTATTATTAATGATTTATGTAATTTTTTAAAATTCAATTATTGATAACTGTTTTAGAACTGAAACTATTAAAGATTTGTCTGATAGTGCATTATTAAATAGTTAAAAAATAATAATTTATAAAATAATATTAATTGGAAACATGTTAAACGTACTATTATATATTACTATATCCGTGACCAATAGTTTAAATGTATAAAAGTATTTATTCATACTTTGATTTTTAGAGTGTGTAGATGTTGTCTTTGTAAATTTTGTTCCAATATAATTTTGATAACATCATAATAAATAATTTATGTTATAGATAATTATATATGTGGATGACTATTAGATGTTTATCTTCTAAAATATTTTAGTTATTTCTAGATCTGTAGATAAGACTAAATCTTTTCGGTTGTATATAAGGGATCTTTACTCATAGAGTAAACATACAAAACTATTTTCTCTTCTTAACAGTCTATATATTTGGTGTCGGACTTCTGCAAAATTGAAATACAATTATAGATAAACAGTTTGCTAATTAAATACAAATCATAATAGTGTATGAACCAAAATTTCTTTTGAAAAAAAAATATGAAAGGAAAGCATTTAGAAATGAATATCATTTTCTAGAATTTTTAGAGAGGTAGATGTATATTATGATTTCTAGTTGACATTATTAAATTACTTATAAATTTTTAAAAATTATTTCTAAAACATATTTAAAAAGTCCATAAATTCAACTCCAATCCATTAATAATCTTAAAATACTAAAAGGAGTATATACTTTATCTTAATAGACTTGCTTTTTATTTTTAAAATTAAATTAACTAAGATACTAAGGCAACATAAAACAAAAATAGGAAAAAATATAGGCATAATTCATGAAAACTCTATTCTTTCTCTCTTAAGCTATGTGAAGTCCAAACGACATGTGTGATGGCCACATTGCTGGAAACTAACTCCTCCGTTGTTCTCGGGAGCTAGACGACGGCCATTGGTTTCTGTTGATATGCTTATGTCAGAAAAGATACAGCTGAAACCTTAAAGGACATGGTAGGAAGGTCAGATCCATTTACTTATCTCATCATCACTTTTTTTCTTCTGAGGAGACTTATTCTTCTTTGTACTGAGATATGAATTTCCTTCTTTGTTGAAGGTTTTTACTTTGATAGCAATCGCTTTCTTGTCTCCATATAGCTGAAGAGAAGCAATGTTCTACACTTTTCACATTAGCTCAAGCTGTTCAAGCCCAATTCCAAAATCACCGCTGGATTTGCATAAGATTTTGGTTTTTCAACTCATGAGACACCAGAATATAAAGACTTTATACTCCACATAAATAACCAGATAATGCACAACACAGACGCATACAATTAGCGTGAATTATCTTGCTTGTACGGTCACACCCCATATCCGTGAAACAATTAGTAGCCTAGGAAAGAAAATGAAAGAGTATTCGTTAATCAGTAAGAAGATCTATGTCACATAAATACCTTGATTCACCATTCAACAGCCGCAAAGTAAACTTACCAAAAGAGCATGTGTGACTTCTGAATGCCTTCTTTATTTCTTGCCCTTGCTGTTTTATTCAAGTCGTGGGTGTAATGGAATCTCCGTGAGGCATTGATACCAGTGAAGCTTTCTGCGTTAATGTAATGGAATGTACCAAATAGGAACCTGATTTCTAATTTTCTTTTAATCGCAACTCCACATTCCTTAATCTTCAATCTTCTATTTTTGTTGGTGTAGCTTAGACTGTTGCTTTGACATTTAAATCACTCTGAAAAAGATGGTACGCTAGAATAAATTCTGGAATTAAACCAGTCTCATTTGTATTATTGTTTTGGCTTCAAAGCTTAAATCCACAATGATTACGAATCTTAGAGACCAAAAAAAAATGGAGCTTTATATTGTGTTAGGTGAAGAACCATGCCCTTGCTGGCCCAATTAAATTGGTCTCTACACATCTCTTCTATTCCATTGTTTGACATGTCCCAACATTTTTGAGTATTCTGTCCCAGTAAGATACAAAAACAAAGAGATCGCATGTAAATTAATAAAACAAACATTCTCAAGTTTCACTTTCAGTTCAGTTCAAGTAAAGTTTTTTTCGGTTAATGCACTCTGATTCTCTGTATCACCAGGTCTTCTTCAAACCTTCACCTGTGAATTTTTTTTTTGTAGCTGCACCTGGGAGATTTTCTGTACACATGATTTTAGACCTTTTTGATTATTCTGTCTCAGAAACATACCAAAAAACAAAGAGATCGCATGAAAACTAATGAAAGAAACATTCTCAAGTTTTACTTCCATTCCAGCTCAAGTAAATTTTTTTTGGTTAATGCGGTCTGATGCTCTGCATTATGAGGTCTTTTTCCAACCTTCACCTGTGAGATTTTCTATACACATGATTCTTATGATCTTTCTTCTAGCAAATTAAACAATGTTTACCTCAAAGAATTGTTTGCATAGCTACTTTGAGACATTGGATCACTCCTGTCTTACTGCCTCGGATTTGACTGGAGTTACATCCGTATATTTTATGTTTTATTTCTGGCACAAGCCCCGTAAAGAAGGGGTTTAATGAGAAAGATGTTGAAAAATAAACTTGATTTGGGTTAATCATTGGGCTAATAATCTACTAATCATGTTAGCCCAAAATTGACCCAAGTTCTAGAATTTATCTAGAAAAATCTCTCACCTCCTTAAGATAAAAATCTAGATATTTTCATAAGAATTATCTAGATAATTAGAATAAAAATATCAAGATATTTTAGTAGAATTATCTAGATTTAAGAATAAAATATGTAAGATATTTTGTACTTTGGAGGTTATAAATACCTCCACCCCCTTCCCATTTTGTATCATCCAAGTTTTCAAGAATCATCTAAGAAATAAAAAGTTTTCTCTTCATAAAATCTCTTCTCTTCAAACACTTAAACACTTTCTCCATTTCTAATAAGTTTCTCATTCCAACAAAGTGGTATCAGAGCTACAAGATCATTTTGAAGATGGCAAGTAGTGGTGTTCCCTTCCAAGTTCCAATGCTCACAAGGAGCAACTATGACAATTGGAGTTTAAGGATGATGGCTATCTTAGGAGCATATGATGTATGGGAGATAGTTGAGAAAAGCTTCATTGAACCAGAGAATGATGATGGTTTATCTCAAGCTCAAAGAGATAGTTTGAGAGATTCAAGAAAGAGAGACAAGAAGGCTCTCTGTCTAATCTATCAAGGTTTAGATGAAGATACATTTGAGAAGGTTGCTGGAGTAAAGACGTCTAAAGAAGCATGGGAGAAGCTTCAGACCTCATACAAGGGAGCAGAACAAGTTAAGAAGGTACGTCTACAAACTTTACGAGGAGAATTTGAGTCATTACAAATGAAGGAAAGTGAACTCATCTCAGATTACTTCTCAAGAGTCTTGATGGTTACTAATAACCTAAAAAGAAATGGTGAGAAGTTAGATGAGGTGAGAATTATGGAGAAAGTTCTTAGATCGCTCGATTCAAAATTTGAGCACATTGTTACCGTAATTGAAGAGACAAAAGACTTGGAGACAATGACGATGGAGCAACTTCTTGGATCACTACAAGCTTATGAAGAAAAGAGGAAGAAGAAAGAAGATATTGTTGAGCAAGTTTTCAAGATGAGAATTGATCGCAAAGAAGAAAGTAACCGAAATAATTCTAGACGTGGTGGCAGTCATTTCAGAGGACGAGGCCGTGGTGTAAATGGACGAGGTTGGAGACCATATGAAGACAACTTTAACCAAAGAGGAGAGAACTCATCAAGAGGTCGTGGAAGAGGAAATGCAAAATCAAGGTACGATAAATCAAACGTCAAATGCTATAGTTGTGGAAAGTTTGGACATTATGCTTCTGAATGCAAAACTCCAAACAACAATAGAGTTGAAGAGAAGTCCAACTATGTTGAAGAAAGGAGTAAAGAAGAAGATATGTTATTGATGGCGTACAAGAAGGATGAGCCAAATGAAGTTAGCAGATGGTACCTTGATAGTGGTGCTAGCAATCACATGTGTGGGAACAAAAGCATGTTTGTGGAGCTTGATAAATCGGTGAAAACCAATGTGGCTTTGGGAGATGAATCGAAGATGGAGGTGAAAGTTAAAGGTAATATTCTCATCCGCTTGAAGAATGGAGATCATCAATTCATTTCTAATGTTTATTACATCCCAAGCATGAAGACCAACATCTTGAGCCTAGGACAACTCTTGGAGAAAGGTTATGATATTCGACTAAAGGATAATAACCTTACTCTAAGAGATAATGCAAATAATCTCATCACAAAAGTACCAATGTCAAGAAATATAATGTTTGTCCTAAACATTCAAAATGACATTGCACGATGTCTCAAGATGTGCTACAAGGAGGAGTCATGGCTTTGGCATCTTCGGTTTGGGCATCTCAACTTTGGAGGCTTAGAGCTACTTTCTAAGAAACAAATGGTGAGAGGATTACCTTGCATCAATCATCCAAATCAAGTGTGTGAAGGGTGTTTACTTGGAAAGCAATTCAAAATGAGTTTTCCAAAGGAGTCGGAGACAAGAGCAAGAAAGCCATTAGAGCTCATACATACAGATGTATGTGGCCCAATCAAACCAAGCTCACTTGGTAAGAGTAACTACTTCCTTCTCTTTATTGATGATTTTTCAAGAAAAACATGGGTTTACTTTTTGAAAGAAAAATCAGAAGTGTTTGAAAATTTCAAAAAGTTTAAAACCCAAGTTGAGAAGGAAAGTGGTCTTGTGATTAAGACCATGAGATCCGATCGGGGAGGAGAATTTATGTCCAAGGAATTTCTGAAGTATTGTGAAGATAATGGTATTCGAAGACAATTGACGGTGCCAAGAACCCCTCAACAAAATGGAGTAGCGGAAAGAAAGAATAGGACTATTCTTGAGATGGCAAGAAGCATGCTCAAGAGTAAGAATCTACCAAAGGAGTTATGGGCAGAAGCGGTCGCGTGTGCGGTGTACATATCAAACCGATCTCCAACGAAGAGCGTTTCTGGAAAGACACCACAAGAAGCTTGGAGTGGAAGGAAGCCCGGTGTCTCACACCTAAGAGTCTTTGGAAGCCTTGCTCACGCTCATGTTCCAGACGAGAAGCGGAGCAAACTAGATGACAAAAGTGAGAAGTACATTTTCATTGGGTATGATGCTAACTCCAAAGGCTACAAACTCTACAATCCCGAAACAAAGAAGACAATTATAAGTCGGAATTTCATCTTTGATGAAGAAGGAGAATGGGATTGGAGATCAAATGATGAAGACTACAACTTCTTTCCATCTTTTGAAGAAGAGAACTTGGAGCAAACAAGAGAAGACCCAGCTACACCACCAACTTCACCAACACCAAGTTCTCAAGGAGATGAAAGCTCAAGTGAAAGGACTCCACGTTTTAGAAGTCTACAAGACATTTATGAGGTAACCGAAAATCAAGACAATCTCACTTTATTTTGCCTTTTTGCGGATTGTGAGCCTATGAACTTTGAAGAAGCTCAAGAAAAGAAGTCATGGAAAAGTGCAATGGATGAAGAAATCAAGTCAATCCAAAAAAATGATACATGGGAATTGGCTTCACTTCCTAATGGGCATAAGGCAATAGGTGTGAAGTGGGTGTACAAGGCAAAGAAGAACTCTAAAGGAGAAGTTGAAAGATACAAGGCGAGACTGGTGGCAAAAGGTTATAGTCAAAGAGCCGGAATTGACTATGATGAGGTATTTGCTCCAGTTGCTCGTTTAGAAACAGTTAGACTAATCATTTCATTGGCAGCCCAAATGAGATGGAAGATACATCAAATGGATGTCAAATCTGCCTTCTTAAATGGAGACCTTGAGGAAGAAGTCTACATTGAGCAACCACAAGGCTACACAGTCAAAGGTGAAGAAGACAAAGTCTTGAGGCTGAAGAAGGCACTTTATGGATTAAAGCAAGCACCAAGAGCATGGAACACTCGGATTGATAAGTATTTCAAGCAGAAAGACTTCATCAAGTGTCCATATGAGCATGCACTTTATATCAAAACCCAAAACAATGATATATTGATTGCATGCTTGTATGTGGATGACTTGATATTCACTGGCACCAATTCGATTATGTTTGAAGATTTCAAGATGGAGATGACAAAGGAGTTCGAGATGACTGATATTGGATTAATGTCATACTACCTTGGCATTGAAGTAAAGCAAGAAGAAAATGGAATCTTCATCACTCAAGAAGGATATGCTAAAGAAGTGCTTAAGAAGTTCAAGATGGAAGACTCAAATCCAGTTTGCACACCAATGGAATGTGGAGTCAAGTTATCAAAGGAAGAAGAAGGAGAGAGTGTTGATTCAACACTCTTTAAGAGCTTAGTTGGAAGTCTACGTTATCTAACTTGCACAAGGCCCGACATCCTACACGCGGTTGGAGTTGTGAGTCGATATATGGAGCATCCAACAACAACTCATTTCAAGGCAGCTAAGAGGATCTTACGCTATATCAAAGGTACAATCAATTTTGGCTTGTATTACTCTATCTCTAACGAGTACAAGCTTTTTGGATATAGCGATAGTGACTGGGGTGGAGACGTTGATGACCGAAAAAGCACAAGTGGCTTCGTATTTTTCATTGGAGAAACCGCTTTCACATGGATGTCAAAGAAGCAACCAATTGTTACCCTTTCTACTTGTGAAGCGGAGTATGTAGCGGCTACTTCATGTGTTTGCTATGCTATTTGGTTACGAAACTTGCTAAAGGAGTTGAGCCTACCACAAGAGGAGCCAACGAAGATCTTTGTTGATAACAAGTCGGCAATAGCATTGGCGAAGAATCCAGTCTTCCATGATCGAAGTAAGCACATTGATACTCGTTATCACTACATCCGAGAATGTGTTGCAAAGATGGATGTGCAATTGGAGTATGTGAAGACAAATGATCAAGTAGCTGATATCTTCACCAAGCCACTCAAGCGTGAAGACTTTATCAAGATGAGGAGCTTACTCGGAGTAACCAAATCAAGTTTAAGGGAGGGTGTTGAAAAATAAACTTGATTTGGGTTAATCATTGGGCTAATAATCTACTAATCATGTTAGCCCAAAATTGACTCAAGTTCTAGAATTTATCTAGAAAAATCTCTCACCTCCTTAAGATAAAAATCTAGATATTTTCATAAGAATTATCTAGATAATTAGAATAAAAATATCAAGATATTTTAGTAGAATTATCTAGATTTAAGAATAAAATATGTAAGATATTTTGTACTTTGGAGGCTATAAATACCTCCACCTCCTTCCCATTTTGTATCATCCAAGTTTTCAAGAATCATCTAAGAAATAAAAAGTTTTCTCTTCATAAAATCTCTTCTCTTCAAACACTTAAACACTTTCTCCATTTCTAATAAGTTTCTCATTCCAACAAAAGATTAGTGGAGACCGGCGTTACAAAAGAGAATCTGAAATAGTGATAAACGTCTGCGTTTCTTTGATGGGAACGAAGCACGTGAAGTTGATGAGTCGCTTAGGGCTGATAATGTGTACAGATTAGCCCACACGAAAGCCCGGTAATTTAGAAACTTCACTTGATGCTTAATAAAGATCACGTGGCAAAACTGAACCTCCCTATTGGTTGTTTTTTTTTAATTGACGTGGACAGCTTTAGCATTAAGGATATTCACTTTTTAATATAGTAAGATAATCGCTCACGGATTGTTCCATTCTTCTAACTATTGAATATTAAGTATTTGTCATTACTATATAGATACCAAAATGTTATGTTTCAGCTTCTAACAAAAAAAAGAATTGAATGACCTTTCTCGGTATTGGCTTTTTCAGCAAGACAACCAAAACCAACAAAGCTAAGTAAAAGCCCCTAAAGAACATTTATGAGGATTAAATATAATTACTCTAGTGGTATTTGCTAAATTTACCCAATTAATTATTGTCATATTTCATGATTTTGATATTTAATACTAGGGGTGTGCCGGCGCTATGCGCCGGATTTTCTAATATTCTATATTTATTTTGATACAGAATTTGAATATATGGTTTGGTTGTTAAACTTATTGTATGTGTTTTATAAATTTAGAACTTTTTATTCATGGTATCTTAGATAATAAACTATTTATCAAAGATATGAAGGAATATTAATTTGATTATCCTGTCAATATAATTGATTTTAAGATGATTGCAAAAACATAAAATTGAAGTATAAATATATACATGATAATTTGTTTAGTTACATAAGAGTATTTTGTTTTTACTTTTGTATGAAAATGTTACATTTGAAAGACTTTTTGTAATAATTAGATATGTTTTATATATTATTTAAAAAGATACTGATGAATAGTAGACAACTACATCTCATTTATCTTAGAGTTATCATTTCAAAATTAGAATGTGGATTTTTTTTGTTAAACTAAATTTCTAATGGAGCACAACCCAAGCAAATATTATTAAACATATTATAGTCGCATAATTAAGTGAATTATTATACTTCATATCATCAGGAGGAATGCATTAGAAAGAATAGGAATATATGAAAGCACATTTAGCTTATTTAAGTTGGCAATACATTGTTTTTACAAAAACATGATGAGTGATCTAATATGCGAAATTATGATGCATATTTTGGATATAACATTGGAAGAACATATAGTTTTGACATGAACTCTTACTTCAATCATATATACATATATTTAATAACTGCGTTTCACATATGCACTAAAAGAGAAATTTAGTCTGATTATTTTTTATTTATTTGATATTTTAAAGCCTTATAGACTGAGATAAATCTTTTGTGAATGAAATTGTATTATTTTTATTTTTTTATTTTAAATTTCATTTTGTTATATTTGTATCGTATAAAAATTTAATTTTCTGTTTTGGAATTTGTTCAATAGTAAAAGTAATTTTTGTTTTGAAAGTTCAATAGTTGAATTGTTTATTATTTGAGGGGAATTATTATATTTATTATAGTCTTAGTTTATAAATTTGGACTTTATCGTACAACAAAAATGTAAATAATTAACATATATATATATATATATAATTTTTATACATAATATCAACAATGAGATATGATAGTAAACATACCTAAAATCTTAAATTTGATGAATTATTATTAGTTAGATAAACTGCCTTTTTATTTATCGTTTATTTTGCATCATCTTTTGAAACCAGATGAAAATTTTTATTTTTTCATTTTTTCAGGTTGATAACCAGTTTTTTATTTGAAGTCAGTGACCATTTTCTCTCCTCCTTTTGTCTTTTTATACCAAGATTTTCTTACAATATATTAGTAACATATTAGCTTTATTTGGCTACAAATTTGTTGTGACATTTATAGATGTTCCAAAGCATATAACAAACCATAGCACATTGTGTAATGTTATTGTGAAGAGAAGTGAACGAAATCTAACAATGTGCTAAATTAATACATTTTTAGCTTCGAGTTGTTAATTTAACTTTAGATTTGTTAATTTTAACTTTAAAAATTATTTTATTATTGTTGGTATGGTATACTCTTTTTCTCTTTACAACCTGATTTGCTTCCGCTACAAAAGAAAAACATTTGGACATTAATAGTTTACAAACATTTGCCTCTGTTCTTTCTTTCCCATGCTCTCGAGGACGCTCCGGCTAGAGTTTGGAACCAAATATCAAAACCTTAAGAAAGTAAATAGTAATTACAAAAGTCGAGAGCAGTACAATACCATGTTATATTTGTCGACAGAAGACCAATAGTGAGAATTGCGACGCATTCAAAAGATTGTTGTTGGTTACTTCCAGTGTGTGGTATGGTCATCGAAGAGTGGTAATAAAGATGATCGACTCACGGTAGGGAAAACATTAGAATATTTGAGCTTTGAGAGTATCTGCATATCCACACTGAGAGCACAAAATTATTGCATCTGGAAGCTTGAAACCACTTGCATTAATATAGACGTCATAGTATTGACAAAATCAGGGAATTATCTCAGGAAGAACTTTTTGTAGCTAAAACGTATAATTTAAAATCTGAAAAGTGAATTTTAAATTGAGATTGAGTATGAGCTAGTGAGTACACACAAAAGAAACGAAAATCCAACCCATCTAATTGACATGGAGGTGTGAATACATTTGACCGATATCAAAATCATTTCCTTGCGCATACAAAAAGGGCATTGAAGGCCATATGGTACCTCATGTACATTTCCCATGAAACTCTTGTTAACTGAAAAGTGAAAACCAAAATAAGCATTACAGAATCTGGGAAACGAGATGCATATACCTTGTGGGAAACGAGATGCATATACAAATATTTCTTCTAACATATCAGAAGTAGATGTTCCTGCATTTTTTCAATTAGAACATTTTGTTAGAATCATACGATTTATAAAAACTGAGACTCAAGTGAAACGGCACAAGGTTGGAACTTGCATTAATATTAATTTCAGCGTAACAAAGTCCTTTAGGAGATGCAGTTTTGGGTGATGGGAGCTCGATATGATGCAGTTTTAATTTTTGAATGAAAAGTAATTATTGAAAACAATTAGACATGGTCAAAATCAAGGAACTGATCTGTCCCTACCAGAAACACATGAGATGCCACCACCGCCTGAGAACAACGTCTGGACTTCAAATCTCAAAAGGGATATGGGTTGACACCATTGTTACGGGTTGTGCTTGTAAAGAAGAAACAGGATTGAATCTTGTGAAGCAGTGAGAATTGGAGAAGCCTTCATCCCTATTTATGTTATGACATTATAATAACTTACATAGTGTGAGAGCTTGATTATAGGAGGTAATGGCTAAACGTAATGACAAGCGTTAGACATCGGTTGTGGTATCGTAGATGGATGCCTAGATTTATGGGAATCGAGAAGATCGTAGACTATGGAACAATGGTGTTTCGCAGGTCATCTGAGAGGTTGGGCTTCATGAATATCAGTAACTTATGTGGCCAAGTTCAGTTGTTTATTTATTTCAAACGAAATGTATGTTTGGTGTAAAGTGATGACACGTATCTTTTTTTCCTTTATGAAGAAAAAAAAGCCTATTTTATTGTATAAGAAGATATTTACCCAACTAAATTTTGTTATACTCTTCTCTCTATTTCATTTAGCAAGTATTATTAAAAAATTAATAAAATTTACATCTAAATTTACCATATGATATTATTAAATTTAATATTTTATATTAATTATGCATCCTAGTATATTTTCTAACAATTTAACTAAATATTAAATTTTTATTGCTACAGCTGTATTTATATAAAAACTTTAGTTTGATAATATTTAAAAAACATTTTTTAAACATATGTTATTCCCCAAAAAATTATAAATCAACATACTACATAATAAACTTACAATTATTTAACATTATCATTTTAAATTACGATATTTTGTTATAATACACACTAGTTAATAAAATAAGCATACATACTTTTTATAATTATATTAATTTCTTTTCATAATTTTAAAATATAAATATATTCAAAGTAACTCTTTCGATTTATTTCACAAATTTAGAATTCAAATATAACTTATACACATCTACTTAAACTAAAGAAATATTTCTCATAAAATTCATCTTATTCGTAAATGTTTAAATTAAAAAAAATATTTACTAAAGAAACTATTATTAAATAAAACTAATTCAATCAAATAAAATACTTATATTAATGATCAAAAAAATATTAGTGGTCACAATCATACGATTTTTTTATTTAGGATATTGATAACATTACTAAATGTACAAAAACGATTATTTAAATTTCATATAAACAGGAACAAAGAGTGTACTATTTAGTCATTTCTCATTAATAACAAATGATCTAAAAAAATTCTATAATTTTGGAGCTTTATAATTGGTAATTGCTTAAGGATTGTTCCATTCTTCTAACTGTCGAATATTAAGTATTTGTAATAACTATATCAATACCAAAATGTTATGTTTCAGCTTCTAAGAAAAAAGAAATTGAATCAAAAGAAAAGTAGGTCATGTTAGATAGTACCCAAACTCCTACAACAAAGGAGAAACAAACAACACAACCAGCAACGGCTTTAAAAAACAGAGTCAGTCCAACTGCCAGCTTATGTAATACCAAAAGGCTAAAGTTTGATGAGATGCATATTCAGATAAGTGACTAACATACATAATGAAACCAAACCCCTCGAGCATAGACTTTGTTATCTGCCAGTACATCCTCAGATGAGGACTCCTGTTTAGGCAAGCACCCAAAGCTATGTCCTACGAAATAATAGCTTCCTTCAATGGCCATATCTCAAAATGCAACAGGCCTCAGCATCGCAACTCTTACTACTACCTATAATAACATAGAGGCCAAATCTTAGTTGCTCTCATCTGTTAATCCGTGAAAGGTGTTTCTCTCAGCACTATCCCTTTGCTGTTGGTACATCTTTTGTCCACCATGCCTTTGCTGGCCCTGTCCCTTCTCCCTGTATTTTCGTGGACCTTCTGTCTGAGAACCGTCTTTAAGTTGTTGTTCTCGACTATGTTCTCCGTCATGCGTATGTGAACCAACAGGCTTGTATTCGTAATGATGATTCTGCTTCTGTCTATCTCTGCTTGAAGGTGCCCTCTGATGGTGATGGTGCGTATTCTCTTGCGCTGATGAACCCCAACCTCTTTGTGAGTCATGATGCCCTCTTCCAAACCGTTGACTATGGCCTGTGTTCTTTTGGAACATGCTGTTCGGATGATGCTCACCCTGTACCTCCTTGCTGGTAGGTCGGTTTTGAGACTCTGTATCAGCTGGTGTCATTTTCTGTTCTGAAAACCTTTGATGTCCGTATCCAGCAACATCTCTTTTCTGAGATACATAAGTTTTGTCCCTCGTATATTCACGACCACCATGGTTACCTCCCCTATTAACATTAGGGGTAACAGCTGTGTGCGACACATGATCCTCAGGGCCACGACTTTCTTTTGAAGCAACGGGAAAATCTGGTTGACCTAACCCATGTCCAGACTGCTGCATATGAGCTTTACTGGAATCCCTCTTATTCGCTTTTTTAGAGTCGCTATAGTTACTTCCTCCATCCTTGTTGCTTCTGGAAGCATGCTGCTTACCGTGAATGCTCATTCCCTGATCTTTGCCAACAGCAACGGTTCGAGGACCATTTGCTTCTACTTCTTCAGCCGCAGAGTACTGCGTTTCAGGAGGCATATACCAGCCATCGTTCCATCCATCAGCATTACATGTAGTGTGATCCTTAGAAGAGTCTACAGCAACTTGTTCAGTTTTGTGATAGTCCACTGTTCCTCGGGATTGTTCATCTTCCATAGCTTTGGTAGATGCTACAGAACCTCGCTGGTTCCATGGTCCATGATCTCTACCATGCTTGCCCTGCCTACCATTCCCATGTCTTGACTTTGAAGGAGACCTAGATTTCCCCGCAGTTGAATCAGACCGTTGGAGAATTCCTGTACCTTCACCCCCACAATTTTCTTTCTGCAGAACATTTTCTGTCATTTCTGGGGCAGCGGCTATTGGATTCTTACTGACGATTTTCTCAGCCATTTCCTTCGCTATGGGCTTTGCTACATATCTCTCCATCTCCACTCTTTTGCTTTTAGAACTAGTCTGCCCTTGATGCAGACTCTTCGAAGAGGTGCCAAAATCAGGAACAGTGTTCTGACTGCCTACACCTGTGGAGATATCAGCTTTCTGCTGTGGATGCACCGGGGCCCAAATAACAGTACTGCTACCAGAAAATTTCTCAGCAGGCTTATTTACCGCTGAGTTTCTTGGATTCCTACGCAAGTGCTGAGATTTCCAGTTGTTGTTTACTTTGCTTTGCGACTCTTCATTCGTGAAGGAACTGATTTGGTCAGACGAATTACCAGACACTTTAATATCCAAGCTTGGGACTGAAAGAGACCCCAACTCCATTGACTCATCTCCGGATTTTGAATCTTTTCCAACGGCAACTCTTGTCAGGTTCATTGCTGTTGTCTCCCCAACCCTGTGCTTTTTCTTACCATTCCTGTTATTTTTTCTTTTCGTGTAAGTTGACTCAGTTGAAACGCTTGACGCTGCTGGCATGTCTGAGTTATGCCCTAGAACACCTTCGTTTGACACCTCGGGAGGTGGAACAACATCAACCACCTCTGTGGTAGCTTCAGAGAAAGAACTCCCCGCCATTTTTTTCTCAAATACGATATTTTGCTTCTGCTTATAACCCAAGCGCTTCTGTTTTGAAGCAGCGCCATCACGGTGATGTGGAAGGTTATCATGTTGAGTAGGGCCCTCATTATTTACATATTCTGTCGAAGGCATCGCGTCTTGCAGTAACGTTTTTCCTGAACCTTCAGTAGCTTCTACAGAATCTCCAGCTGTAACAGTGGACTTTGATGCTATACGTGCAGGTGAATGTGACCGAGGAACTTCTGGAATGTCAGGGGTAGAATCATTGTGCGCAGCTTCCAGGTTCTTGACTGAACCCTCGTCAGCCAGTTGGGAACGTCTGTTCAATTCTTCTTGTTTTGCAAGCGCCTTAGCCCGCTGATCTCTTGCTCTTTCTTCCTCCTCTTTTTGCCTCTGTTGAGAACGCTGCCTGGCTAACTCTCTCATCGTATTACGCTTTTAAGAGAACAAGTCAAACAATCAGTAAAAGAATAAAAGGATGACAACAAACACGATAAGTAAGTACAACAATGATAATCACATGAACTAGTTTATACCTGGTTATCGTTTGGCTCCACAGATATTCCAGACCCAGGCTTCCAGGTTGAATCGTTATCCAACGAGTCACATACATTTACCTCAGAAAATCTTTCTGAGTTTGGAGCTAAAGTTACAGCAGAAGAGCCTGTCATAACAGCTGTCTTCCGCCAACCATCATTGCCTTCACTGTTCACTCTTTGTTTGGCCTGGTGATCTGCTCCACCTTGAGTCTGTTGAGTAGATCTCCTGTAGGTACAAGATCAAAATTTTCCGAATGAAAGATAGCATAACCGGCCAAAACGTTATCGACAAAATAATAACTGACCTGGATATGGTAGTTCCACTAATAGCTTCCAGCTCAGCGTTTTTGTTGGTGGGAGGATCACCATGTTTAGAGCGTAATGAGTTCTTACTATCACTTGCATGACTTCGAGGCATTCTTGCTGAAACTTTATTTGCAGAGGTCCCCGAATTAAATGTAGACTTTGCATTCAAGCCCTCTATTTTCTGAATTAAACTGGGATCTTCACGGGCAGCACTTTCTGCCTTAATTGGCTGTACCTCACCACCTGTCTCATTGTTGTTCGCTCTCCTGTTGTTTTTTGAAGTTGGCATCTGTTGAGCTATTTTCTCTGCATCCGGGAGCCTATTTCCTAGAAATTCTTCCCGCTTTGCTTCATCTTCCTTTAACCTCTCATCTTGGGGCTTTAAGAGAATCTTGTATTGTCTTTCTTGAGAATGTGATGGCTCATTCCGTTCCAAGGCCACTGAACTTGCAGACGTATCAAATCTACCTTGACCAGGGTGCTGGTGATAAGCATGAGGACCAGCAGGCCTACCTGCAAAAGGCAGGTCTCTATTGCTAGGACCGCCATACCCCATGGGAGGACCATAGTAGCCTTCACGTGGCACTGGACCAAGATAAAACCCAGGCCTTGGGTGGACATAAGGGTCAAGCATTGGAGGCCTGAACATCTTTTCATTACTAGCGGGATTACCCCGAGGACCAGCCTCATGTCCAGGAACAGGTGGAACTTGCGTAGGATAAAACGGAAAAGGATCCACATGAAATCCCCCAGGACCCATTGGGGCACCATACGGTTGGTTCCCTCTATACCAGCCTCCACCTTGATGATTATTTACTGGAGGACCTCGCCAAGCATCACATTGATGAGGAAAATTCGCATTGGGATAAGATTGTGATCCACGGGAGTCCAATTGCCCTTCCTCTCTACAATATCTAGGTGCATCTTGACTGTATGGTTGATTATCTCTTCTCCAGGCACTGTCATCTCCAATGCGTACATTAGCTTCTGCATATAGAAATCAAGATATGGTCAGATAAAGTTCCCAAGAGAACATCCACAAAAACTATGTAGGGGGAATAAAACAGTAAGAAATGAAATGAGGGTAAATTATCCCCTCTCAATAGGGACAATTATAAACAAAAGTAACTATAGAAATGAAATGCCAATATCTGTTGGTAACATAGAAAAAGAGGTTTGAAAAAAAGAACCTTCTGTGCAATCCACACCTCGCTCTTCCGCAGATCTTCCAGACGAAGATGCAGGACGAGTTCGAGGTCCAGCATCTGCAAAATCGTAGTTTTTAAGAGCAATGTCTAACGTATTCACTTCCTAAAAATCATATCGTATTGTATCTAGGTAATCCTAAAACCCTCAAGGGGCACGTACTAAGAGACCATCTAAGATCATAAGAGTGTTCAACAAGCAGCAAGCCAGAAAACCCAGTCCCTAAAGGTTTTAAATTTGTTGCAAAAATGAACTGTGTTTGCTAACGTCACTCTCTAGACAGCAAGGACGGCGAGTATAAGATAGAATATGGTACAAACTGTAACATTTATTTTCTCCTCCTTTACATAGAAACTGCTGATTGCATTATTATATTTTTTAGTGACACGTTTTCTACTGTTTACAGATGATACCTTGTGGCATTGCGCTTTTTTCAGAACTTTCTTTTTCAGCACCAAGAGAAGGAAAATCTCCAGAAGTCAAAGAAAACCCATCCTTTTTTGCTGAAGCAACCCCCTGTAAAAAATGGTGAGAAATCTTGAAGAGTGAAGATAAATTTTCCGAGCAAGTTATGCAAAGCTAGGTAAAGTGTACAAAGCTATCCTACAAAAAAATTACTTGATGACATGGAAATTTTCAACATAATCATGAAAACACTGGCATCAAATTCCATTTTACCAACAAGAAGATGCACCACTAAGTTACCAGATCATCTTACGCACTACAAACTATTTCTCTAGGAGAACGAATCAGTGACCTAAAACTGACAAATTCAGCATTCTATTTTTGTTTACATAGCAAACACGAATGAAATATCCAGCAGTTAGACTTCTAAGATTGGATATCGATCATTAATCCAGAAAAGCTATTACCATTCCCTGTCCCACAAACAGGGCGCTCAACAGATACAGCCATAAAAAAAAGAGATAAAGCTGATGCTCAGCAGAGTCAAACGACTAGTAGACGCTGTTTTAAAGGGAAGAACCATACATGTTGACCCCATGTTGCAGAAGTCTCTGACACGGCTTCAGCAAATCGTGATAGCTGGGAACTTCCTGGTCTTGTGTCTGCACTATGTGGACGTTGTAGTGCAACTGATGCCTGATTAGATGGAAACACCCCGGATGCTGATGAAGGCCGGGAGTTTGAATCCCATCCAACAGAAGAAGAATCATGCGCTTTGTCACTATCCGCAGTTGAAGGCCGTGTAACACTTCCACCAGAAGAAGGGGGATTACTGAGGTGGCTTGGTGAACCAGGACCACTTTCAGTTCGTGGTGACAGCGATGAAGTTCCCCAAGCATTCAGTGATGATTTACTGCCCCAACTAAGGGTTCCCCTACAATGAATTTTCAGAAGAAAACTTAACTGCCTAAACTTTGATTACACATAAGAATGAGAAATAGCATCTGAAACAGGTACAAACTTACTTTGGAACAATTTCCACATTTGGGTCAAGGCCTTGATTCTCTAGCCTTGAATTCAGAAGAGAAGTATTCAGGAACAAAACTATATATATTAAGACAAAATATGATCATGCGCTCATCAAATACCTTTGGCTTGGTAAATTAATCGGTTTCGGAACAGCAACCTTTCCCAATATAGTCATGCCACTTCTTCTTGTAGTACCCCATCTGCTAATTATCCAGAAAAAGGAACAATTTGGGATCAAAGCAATGACACAAGACGAGATGAGCAAACAAGGTCTTTCAAGGAAAGACAAGCCAGGCGCAGATGTTTCTACTATACCCCACGCATATAGTGACTTTTTATGTTAACAGTAGTTGGAACAGATAAAGTGATTTATATATCAAGAAGAGGACAAACGATTGAAAAGGGGAAACAACATAACTCAGTATTAAAACATACAAAAAATGGATGAAAATGGCAAACTATACAGAATAGAATAGAAACCTTCGATCTCCTGTCGTGCTAGAGGTCATTACTAAGCAGCTACAAGATCCAAGTACCCCTTTTGAAACCTGTAAGTCACGCGCAGGATTAGGTTCACAAATGAAATTTGAGCTCAAATCATAAAAAATACCAAACTAGACTTGACTCTGAAGAACTAATGATATGATAAAGAAACTGCCTTGACTCGTTAGCATCTCTCTTCAGATTAAATTAGAAGGTACACTACCAATTTACACAAGAAAGCAACAAAAAAAATCATGTAGACATCAAACTGAGCTAAATGCAGAGACAGAATAACTCATACATTTCAAAGACAAAAACTTTCTAAAAATTACCATCAAAAATGAAAGAATTAAAAAAAAAATCAAACAAAGTTCATCACAAAAAAAAAAACATCAATTTTTAGAAACAAACAATGTTCGACAAATCAAGTGCATTCACCAAAATGTCAAAATATGGCACGAGATTGAAAAATCGAATACCTCTTTTGAAAGGGGGCTCCTCGAAAACCCTAGAAATCGCGAGAATCTAACAGAAGAGGGGATAGATCGGATGTGGGTGGTTGATGGAATCGAAGAAGGAAGGATGAAGGATGAAAGGAAGGATCTGTGGAGAGAAGACGAAATCAAGTGATAGGGATGAAGCTTACGTTCAACGAAACGAAAGACGAGAAAGGGTCGAGGTTCAGGGCCTGCACGGTTTACTCTGCTTTTTCTTTTTTCCTTTTTTGCTCTAATCTGTAAAATGAAATATGACCATTGATTTGCGCCTGCTTGCAAGTAAAGAATTAATAATAATACGAAATATTTAACTTATTTTACACTAAATGTATATAACTATTTTAGCATGGATATAATAATATAATTTCTAATTCTACTCATAACATGATATTGATGAATAACTACGTGAAACGCTCTTCAAAACAATTAGATCGACAAACGATTATGCATGTATGATATTTTCAATAAACATGTTTTTCACAGCAGACAAACATAACAAACGAACTCTCTTGATATACATATTCTCCGCAGCAGAAAACCACAACGAACAGTTCTACCTACAATACGCTAGAACTTCCGATAAACTTATTTGAAAAAAATTGCATTATTTGAAATTTGAACCATAATATGAATGTAACAGACTATAAATCTTAACCATTAATCTTCGGTGGTTCCACTCCATAAATATAAAATTTAGGTGGTTATATGGTTATCATTTATATACTTAGCTAAAAAAATCATTTTTCTCAAACATATATTCTCTACTTCATGAACTATACATTGAAGAAAAGTTTCATCAATCTTAAACTTAGAAATGTATCATTTAAGAGGGTTGCTGTAGGTGTTTTGGACAATGATTTTTCTTTCTAAAGCATTTTTATAAAGCAATCATATTTTAGTTTTAAAAAAATAAAGCTACAGTAAAAATGTTAGAAAAGGCAATATATTAGCTTTCAAAAGCTATTTTTCTACAGCTTTTATTAAGAATTTTCAAAATAAATCCATATAAAAAAATTAAAGTTAAGTACAAAATTCAGAGTCAATTTTCTAAAGCAAAAAAGCTAAAGGTACAACACCAACCAATCAACCCCTAAATTAGAAATGTTGGAGAATGATAAACAATATTTTTTTTCTTAGATCTCGAATAAGATTCAACACTGTCTCTAAGATTTTGAAGACTATAAATATTTTTAATTACGTTTATAAAATTATTCTCATTATTTGAAAACCTATATTTTGTATAATAAAAACATATTCTATATTTATGTATATACATTTCAAAAACTTTGGAGATCAACACCAACATTTTATTGGGGTGTGCACAGACCTAGAGACTGCAATGAGATAAGGGGGTCCAAAGGTATAAGAACTCTGTAGAGATCATGCAATCATCACACTGATGATAGAGGATCCACCCAGCGCTCTTCTTGACAAATTACACACATATTTAGTGTACCTTGGTGTGGTTATACTTATATGCAGTGCCGCTCCAACGGTATATGAGAGATATTGGCAAGAAATGGGTGAGATGACAACTCTCTCTCACCTTTGTTGGTTTCTTGAACCAAAGCTTGGCATAGAGATTATGAGGAACTGAGTGTGTATAAGGTTCCTGGGAACGGTGTAACATAAGACCAGTACATTGTTGTTGGCACTGTCCAACACAGTTGTATCAAGCTGCTCTCGCTCCCCAGATGATGACTCTAGTCACATTAATGTTGTCTTAGCTGCCCCTTATTATAATTGTCAGTCATATTCAGAGCTGTCTCAAACCATCTCTAGGCCACATACATGTTTTCTATAACTATTATTTTAACTAGTGAGTCATGAATTATCTAAACAACTAATTTTACTTTTTGAAACAAGACTATCAAAATAAATAGGACGACTCTTAAAATGCCCCAGTTGCCTACCTCGCTGTAGAACTGTCTTGTTTGATACTAGCTTTATTGATTTCCTTAAGCATATTATGAAAAGCAATTCTCTCAAATAACTATTTAAAATTTTTATCACTAAAATAGCTTCATAAAAAAAATTGGCTGAAATAGATTTTTTATTTCAAAATTTTGAATATTTATTTTTTATTTTTAAAAATTTTAATCAACTCCCAAAACTCTATCCTACAACTCTAAATCTTAATTTTAGATTAGTTAACTTTAGGAGTATAATGTATATTTATTCTATTTAGTAAAGTCTATTTTGATATTTTTTTAGAAACTATTTTGTGATAATATGTTTTTAAAGGTATTTCTCTATTATAAATCATTCTAACATGTATAACCAGTTTGGTTGCAATCATACACGGTTACGGTGGTTACAGATTGTCTCAAATCTGGGTTACATCGATGGGTGAAGATGCAAAGACATACAAGGAAGACGGTCCATACGTGAACTGATTACATCAATAAACAACCTTGATGGGTTCTTGAGAGAGTGTAGTAAAGGTAGTCGTTTAGTTTAAACGATGAACAATAACATCAAAAACTTTAGTAAAGATATATAAAGTAACAAACTGAAAATGTAATAAATGTTATAAAATAATTTAATAGTTTGAATCTAAAATCAATACGAAGAACACATTCAAACTTCATTCTCCACGTCTTCGTCACTCCAAAACTTTTTTATCTTTAAAAAAATCATGTAAACTAAATTTTTATTTGTTTGTGCAATGAGAAGCAAGAAAAAAGTACAATGTTTTGTTCTTTAATACAAATTTTGGATTTAATTTAATATTTTAATTATTAAAATCTTCAATACAAGGGATCATGTAACAATATTTTTTAAAAAGTTGAGAAATAGACGTAAACAATACATTGACATGAAGATTTATGTTTGTGATTTTTGTGATTAGTGAGTTGTAGAGAGAACAAAAAAAAACAAGTAAGAGTATTACTTTATTAACTTTATATAAACCCATTTTTCAAAAAGAAAAATTAAATATTTCACTAATAAACTTTTGGTTTACATATGAATTCGAGTTTGGCTTGTTTATTGGATCGTCGGTTTTCGAGTTTTTAATGGTTAAATACGGAATTTTAATCGGTTCAACTCTAACTTAGTTTCGTAAGTAACCCAACTCCGACTAATCTCTGGTTGGCGGTTTAGCTCGGTCTGACCATCAGTTCAGTCCGAGTTTGAAAACACTGATCTTCACATTACGTCTTCAAGTTAGACATTGTAGCACTTTGATCTCGGCTTGGAAATCATCTAACTTACTCTCAAACCCACTCGTGAATCTCTTCACGCTTGTTTAACTACTATTCCCCACAGATCTTTAAGTACTCTTCATATTGATAAATGAATATCTCGACATGGTAGCATAGTTGAGGGACGTGTACTATGTTAAAGTTTTCCATGGAACTAGCTTGACTCTACTAAACTATCATAGGTCACATTCATTAAAAAAATATCAATACCTAATAGAAAATCACAAATCATTGGTCTACCTACTACCACCACTTCCACAATTTGTTTTTTTTTTTTGTCAACACCACAATTTGTTTTAAGTGAAACTCAAGCGTTAGTTTGATATACAAATATTCGAATATGGCGGGCCATATGTCAAAATAGAATATGATGCCAAAAGGTAAAGATAGATATTGGAGCATTGGTATAGTCGTATAGCTCATGATCGTAATCTAAGCAGAACCGTTCACTTCCACCAAAGGACAAAACTCATCTCTCTTCATTGGTTCCTCCAAATATCAAAAGAGTCACAAACACACACACAAAAAGATACATACCCTGTCCGAATAAAAACCTCATTATTCTCTCTCGTAAACATCGCTGTCTCCAAAGAATGGCCTCTCTCTCAGGCCTCTTCTCTTCTTCTCCTTCTCTCAAACCAACCAAAACCCTCTCCGTTAAAGTATTGTCGCCGCCTCCGACAAGAGGAGACTCCTTCTCTTTCCCACACACCTCCAAACCGACGTTGACTCTATCCGCTTCTCGCTCCGACATTTCTCACACGGATGTCTCCGCCGCCACAGCCAAGAAGGAGCTTATCAAAGATCCCGACGCGCTCTGGAAGCGATACCTTGATTGGCTGTATCAGCAGAAGGATCTCGGGCTGTATCTTGATGTCAGTCGTGTCGGATTCACCGATGAGTTTGTGGAGGACATGGAGCATCGGTTCCAAGGTGCGTTTAAGGCTATGGATGAGCTTGAGAAAGGGTCTATAGCGAATCCAGATGAAGGGAGGATGGTTGGTCATTACTGGCTTAGGAACTCTGGTCTTGTCCCAAAGCCTACTTTGAAGACATTGATTGAGAACACTCTTGATTCGATTTGTAGTTTTGCTGATGATATAATTGCTGGCAAGGTTAGGTGTTTGATCTCATCCTTGTTTGCTTGTGTTATTCTTAATCAGTTTTTGGTTTTGTGCATTGTAGATCAAGCCACCGTCTTCTCCTGCTGGTCGGTTTACTCAGATTCTTTCTGTGGGGATTGGTGGTTCTGCTCTTGGACCTCAGTTTGTTGCTGAGGCCTTGGCTCCAGATAATCCTCCATTGAAGGTATTGAACACTGTTCTCATTGTAGTCAACATTACATTCCCTTGTCTTATCAAATGGTGTCTTTTAGAAGGCTCTCTCCTGTCTTAAGCTTTTTTTTATTGAAAGATTCTAACTTGTTGGGTACTACATTGGAAGTTTTCTTCTTTTCTTCTACTCTTTATGACTGTTCTTTACTTTGGCCATTGATAGATAAGATTCATTGACAACACTGATCCTGCTGGAATAGATCATCAGATTGCACAGCTTGGGCCAGAGCTTGCCTCAACTTTAGTAATTGTCATTTCAAAGGTGTGTACTTTAATCCAGTTGTGTGTACAGAGTGTTTATATGGCACTACTTGGTCCTGATATTGGCGAGCATGACTTTTCTCTAGAGTGGAGGTACTCCTGAAACTAGAAATGGATTACTGGAAGTACAGAAAGCATTCCGGGACGCTGGTCTGAACTTCGCAAAACAGGTTTTGATCTCAGGTCCTTCTTTCCGCTTTTTTTTTTTTTTATTACTGAGACAAGTGTATCTTGTCTGAGTATACAAAAAAACTGGATTCTCATGGATCATTAGACACCTTCAGATGTATTAGCATATGAACTTAGCTTCAACTTCTGCGCAACTGTAGTTCCTCAGCAGCAACTTCTCGCTGTATGCTTATGCAGGGTGTTGCAATAACACAAGAAAACTCGTTGCTGGATAACACGGCAAGAATTGAAGGTTGGTTAGCTAGGTTTCCTATGTACGACTGGGTGGGTGGAAGAACATCTGTTATGTCTGCAGTTGGTCTGCTTCCAGCAGCACTACAGGTAAGTACTGATAACATATGCTAAAACTTAGTAAGATCATTAGTTGCTTATGTATGTTAATGCACTGTCATCGTATAGGGGATTGATATTAGAGGGATGCTTGCTGGTGCTGCAATAATGGATGAGGCTACTAGGACAACTTCGGTAAGTCTTTACTTGTTGCAGTTTGTGTATGAACTACTCACCAAGGTTTTAGCAGAGTAACCATATCACATTGTTGGGTTTCTGATTCATACACTTTTGGTAGTCTATCATTAACTTGTTTGTAAATGTTATTTCAGCTCAAGAATAACCCTGCAGCGCTCTTAGCAATGTGTTGGTACTGGGCTTCTGATGGCGTTGGTTCCAAGGTAATTTTCCTCAACTTCTTCATGAGTGTCTAAGACTAGCAAGGAGATTGAGTTTTTTGTTGACCTTTTGTACCCACTTTCTTTTACAGGATATGGTTATCCTTCCTTACAAGGATAGCTTATTGCTATTTAGCCGGTATCTGCAGCAGTTGGTTATGGAATCACTAGGAAAGGAGTTTGATCTTGACGGTAACACTGTAAGCATGTTCTTTCTCAGTTTCCACAGCAATTATACCCCAAATGAGAGTTCATGAGCATTAAAATGTCCTTAAGATCTGTATGTTGTAGAAAACGAGTAGATCTTGATTAGTTACTTAGTCACTTGTGCGTATGATTGAGTTGAATCTTGTACCCCTCCTTAACTTAATAGAAGAATTGAAACATGTCTAATGTTCTTTTAACCTTGTTACTACAATTGTGATTCGAAGGAGTGGTGATTTGAATTTGCAGGTTAATCAAGGGTTAACTGTATATGGAAACAAAGGGAGCACAGATCAGCACGCGTGAGTTTCCTTTATTCATATAGTTTCCTCTTCAAGCCTCAGCAATAATGGATCTCTATATGCAACAGTATTTAATTTGTTGAATTTCATTAGCTACATTCAACAACTGAGGGAAGGTGTGCACAACTTCTTTGCAACCTTCATAGAAGTGCTAAGGGACAGACCCCCGGGTCATGATTGGGAGCTTGAGCCAGGTGTCACTTGTGGTGACTACCTCTTTGGGATGCTACAGGTCTGATTTAAGAATCTCGTTTCACACAACTTAGTCAAAGATGATACTCACTCTTTACACACACTGTGTTTGGATTTGGATTATCTTCCTCTCTGATGAGCTGGTGTGTATTTTTTGCAGGGAACTAGATCTGCTTTATATGCAAACGGTAGAGAGTCCATTAGTGTTACCATAGAGGAAGTGACACCAAGATCTGTTGGCGCTATTATAGCTCTTTATGAAAGAGCAGTCGGTTTATATGCCTCACTAGTCAATATAAATGCTTACCACCAACCTGGTATAGATATTCCGACCAAATCTAAAAACCTATGTTTTGTTAAGTTTGTTTACTGAATCTTTAAAAACAACGAGTTCACAGGTGTGGAAGCCGGGAAGAAGGCAGCAGCTGAAGTTCTGGCCTTGCAAAAGCGTGTATTGTTAGTTCTTAATGAAGCCAGGTAAGAACCAAACCATGTGTGCTTATCAGGAGAGACCACTTGGATACTAATCCTTCTTTGTCTGCCTGCAGTTGTAAAGATCCAGTAGAGCCATTGACACTGGATGAGATAGCTGATCGTTGCCATGCTCCTGAGGAAGTAAAATCCAAATCCCTGAGGAAAAAAACTTTGATTAGTAACTTTTTTGCGTGGACATAATCAAGAAGTTGTGTCTTTTGAATTTTGCAGATCGAGATGATATACAAGATCATAACTCACATGTCTGCAAACGACAGAGTTCTGATAGCTGAAGGAAGCTGCGGGTCGCCAAGGAGTGTTAAAGTGTACCTTGGCGAGTGCAATGTGGATGACATGTACGCATAATAAAACACAACACTTTCCTCAAACGCATGTTCTGTTGTTTTCCTTATTTATTTTTGAAATAAAAAAAGATTGCAATAAGAGCAGGAAACACTTATGTACTGAAGACATTGGAGGGTTCATCAATCAATCACTTGTTTAGATCTCAACACGTTTCTAGATGATCTTTCGTTGCATCTCTCTATAAACAAACTAACCAAAAGCTTAAGCAACTTCACATGTGGGTAATGAGCTAAGATAAGTCATGTCAGGGATGCTCAAACAACTCTCCTCCATGTGGTTAGGTGGTATGAGTATTGCAACTTAAGTAAAGTGAAACGTTACATGTTTGTAGCATCTTTCTTAAGAAAACAAGACACAAGACGATTTGTCCCCACCACCATCTTGTTTGCAGCTAACATAACACCACACATCAAAATCTAACGTTACTATTTCCTTTTCCCATTTTTGAAAACCACTTTTTGTATAAAGATATTGCTGAATAATTATTATTCTTTTGAAAATAATTTCTTTCATCAAAGTTTTGGTAGTCTAATGGTGGTAAAAGATTGTTTATTTCTTGTATACACTTCCACTGCTAATAAAAATAATAATCGCTTTTCCACGTCACCACCTACCCGTTATGCTCCCAGCTTCCACCAAGCTTTGTGTGCGCAGAAAGCGACGCTGTTTTGACTGTATTACCAACTGGATTCCCTTTCTTCTGTACCCTTTCCCAAATTTGAATTCTCTAACTTTTAAAAGTAGATAAAGTATGCATGTAAGTCAAAGATGTCATAGCCATTTAGAAAGATTTTTTCTAAATATACAAACAAGTTACATTTAAGAAATATAAATACCTTAAGATAGCATTAAAAAAAATTGCCACAAAAAATAACATTTAATAAAAAAATAATTAAAATGAGTTTTATTAAAAGTATAAATATACACGTATATCCATAGATTTAAATTTAAGGAGGTGGGATTTTAGAGACCAGTTTAATTTTTTTTTTGGGAAAATATTAAAATTTAGAAAATAAAAAAATATTTTTGTCATTTTTTTCTTTAGAGCTATTTTAGTTACAAAAACTTTAAAAAAATTATTTAGGAGAATTGTCTTTTAAGACGGAGCTAATGTTTATGAATTAAACTAGGTGGGTTACCCGCACATGCGGGCATAAATATTTTATAAAATTATTTATTAATATATATATTACTAATTTTAAAACTATAAAGATATATTATTATTTATATTTTCATTTGAATTTTTATGTGAAAATTCTTATATATATACTATATTCATATTAATAAACCAATCTTAAAATTCACTCAATTATAGAAAATTAATAATTTCACTTGATTAATATTTAGTTATGTGTTTTCTATTTTCTGTTTTTTTTAATGTTTTATTAAAATATTTTTTTGGATAACAACACAATATATATATATATTATATATATATATATATCAGAATTATATTTTTATTTTAAATAATTTTTATATTTTGGATAATTTTTATTATTATTAATTTTAATCATTTATCTAATAAAGATAGTCTAATAAACGATATTAACCACACCAACTTTTAACGTGAGAATTCCGTTGCGAAAAATCACTTCGCAGATAATAGTATAGATCATGAATTCGAGAGAAAAAATACAAATTCAAAAAATATCATATATATTTTAAAAAACTTTTTTTTTATTTTTTTTAAAATTAGGAATTTGTTTTTTGAAAATTCTGTGAAACAATTCAAAAAACTGAATTTTCCATTTATTTTATTAGTCTTGAAGTTTTGATATTTATTATTTATATATTTTAATAAATAATAATTAAAATTATAGATAAGGATGTAATTATCACTCACCTTTATTTTTGTTGAAATTTAATTTTGTTACTTTGACTTTTTGAAGCTATTTAGAGAGTAAAATTAAGAAGAAAAAAAAAGCTATTAGACTTGACGAAAAATAAATTTGAATTACACAGATTTCGAACGTCTATCTCTCTCTCTCCCTCGCTCCTCCGTGAAAGCTTTCTGATAAAGCTTCCTTCGTCTCCTCCACTGCGCCACCTGTGAATTTCCTAAAAAATCTCATCTCAAGCAACAACACTTCATTTCCTCAATTTAGCAACTCACACCGAGCAAAGCGCACACCATGATGATATACTCCAGCAGAGTATTAGATTCGCCTGCTCCCAAGGTCCGTAACGGCAACGAATCGACCTCAGCTCTACCTGTGACCTATGCTGACGTCACTGGCTCCGCTTCCGAAGACTACATGTGTACAAATTCCGATGACGTCTCCGTCGATTCATCTAGAATGTCCAGCAACGTAGGTCGTAGCAACGGAAGAGACTCGTCTTGTTATACTTACTCTGAGGTGAGCTCCTCCAGAGAGACTCTCGTAGCTGCGCGCAAACAGATGAAGCCTAGATTTGATAGTGATGATACGGAGGAGGATGAATCCACCGATTCAGCTTCTACTTCGCAGTTTTCTCCTCCCCCTCGAGTTAAATCTCACTTACCTAAGACGGACGGTGGAGCTGCCGTAGATAAGGTTCAACCTCCGCATTTGTGTTTTAGCTATTTCTTTTAAAATCTGGATCCACTATGTTTCGAATCCCGCTGGCCATTGGGACTAAAACTTAATATCCGGATTCCCTCCAGCGTCTGGTGACCGAAGCATACTCCGGCCACGTAGGCTTACTACAGACACTTGTCATTAGTCTAGAACTATCTCGGTGGAGTCAAGTCAGGATACACGAAATTATTCAAAAATTAATAATAATAATAATAATAAAAATGATAGACGTAGAAAAAATATTGTAGAGGATTCCTCTAATTTTGGAGGAAAATTTAGTGGTTGATATGATCTTAGAGCATGTGTGTTTAGCTGATGCTATACAGGTTGTATGTCCCATCAGAGAAGAATTGCTTGTGTTGGTTCTGTTTTACTTGAACAATGGTGGAACAACAAGGATGTGATTTTGTTTCTTTATTGATCTTCTCATAATCTAGTTCATATTGCCTAGTTCATATTGCAGGGGCTTGATGAAAAGTTTTCTTTTGAAGACGTAAGTGATATTCCCAGTGCCCCTCCATTTTCCGGGGCAGCAGAGGAATCTGGAGAAATTAAGCAAGCAACATCAGGCGTTCAAGTTTCAGAAGGCAAGACAGAAGATTGTGTAGAAAATAGAAAGACTGGCCATTTTACTAGGTATTCTCTTTTGTTTCGCTCTTTATATGAAATGAAGTGTGAGTCTAGTAAACCATTTTAACGTTTTGCTTCTCTTCTTGTAGACCTACTGTTGCTTCTGAGGGGCTATCTGATCAACATCCAGTTCGGCTACCAACTTTTCATGCAAGGTAATTCGGATCTGATTACCTTGTTCACGGCTTTTTAAACTGTTTTCTTCAATCAGTTTTGTAAACAAGTTGGATTTGTTTTAACCACTGCCCCTTGATACAGTGCTCGTGGCCCATGGCATACTGTGGTTTCCTATGATGCATGTGTGCGACTTTGTCTTCATGCGTGGGCAAAGGGTTGCATGGAGGCTCCCATGTTTCTGGAAAATGAATGTGCTTTTCTACGTGAAGCATTCGGGTAAGTTCATTATTGACTTGTACATATTTTATATTTCTTTGTACAACCTGAAAGTTGAATGATATGTTTTCATCCACATGCCTAGGGTGAAGCAACTCCTTTTGCAATCGGAGGAGGAAATGCTGGTGAAGCAATCTTCACAAGCTCCGCACAAAAGAGTTGAACCAAAACCCAAGAAAAACATTGGCAAAATGATGGTGGAAGGTAAACTTTGATTCCATGTTAACCATCTGCTTATTTGGCTGCCATCCTTTAACCAATAGGGCATAAACGAACTTGTCTACTTCTGCAGTACGACGTGTTAAAACAGTTTTGGATGCTCCAACGGGTTGTAGTATATTATCTTTAAAGCAGAAAATACGGGATCACTTTTCCAATATCTCAACACGTATATCTTCTAGATGGCGGGCTCGAAGGAATATCCATGTTCGTGTACCAGCAAATGGTTCTTCACTTTCACGTCAAAGCCTGGGATATACACGTTCCAGTACACAGTACTTAAAACAAGTTTCTGGTCTCCTGAAAGTTGGTCCCACAAGTCTACGTAATTGTTCGACGTCTTATGATGTTGTTCAAGGTATGTGAAAGTTAGGACTTTACTTAGCATATGTCACATATATATCAGTATGTGTGGGCGAGGTTAGGAAGATATTGTTGTTCCATGTTTCTCCAGTTCACTGCTTTCTGTTTTTTGTGTGATAACTTTTATTAATATCGGTTAATCCGTTTGATTCTGTCAATCAGAAACATACTCGTGTAGGTTAAGATTGAAAAGCTTAACTGAAGATGATGCCATTATCATGCAACCTGGATCCGGTGAAGGCCATGTTTTGTATGTACTTATATTTCCGACTTGGTTTCCCCTCTCCCAAAATCATTCCGGTAACTTGTCATATATGTTGTGTCTGACAAAGTACATGGAATTTCAACAGCTTTCCTGATAGTCATGGAGATGATCTGATTGTTGAAATACTTGAATCAAACGGAAAGGAATTTGGGCGTGTGCTTGTCCAGCTAGCTAATGTTTCTGAAGATTCGGTGAGTCATTTTACTTACCTTTTCCATTTGTTAGTATGGTTCAAATGCTTCTAATGAAGAATGCATATAGGCTGAGAAACTTCGTTGGTGGTCTGTATTTGGTGAGCCAGAACATGAAGTTGTGGGAAAAGTCCAGCTCTATATTAACTATTCAGCAAGTTTTGATGATAATAGCCATTTGAAGGTGTGTTAGTTACCTCTCTCTCTCTCTCTCACATTATATTTAGTATCTTTGGTGATCTCTCTTTTTGTTTGCTTTTGCTAAGTGAATTGCATCTCTTTATAGTAGACTGAAAGATACTCCTGCAGTCCATTTCCTTAAGCAACTTTTAGCTGGTTGATAGTAACAACGACTACATCTTCTCTTGTTGATAGTAACTAAATAATTCTAATCAGAAGAATATCATTTTATGATAGTTGTTAAATGTAGACTTTTCTTAGCAATTTTAAAAAAAATTGAGAGCCTTCATGGTTGTCTAAGAGCTTATGCACATACATTCAGCCCCTCTCTATTTTCATTAAATGAAACGTTCCTCAAATTTATTGAAAAGCTATCCTCTGTTTGAAGTATGTGTATCCTCTGCAGATTATGTGTGTGAACACACATATAAAACTCATTGTATAATGTATAGTGCTTAGAAGATTTTGTGTATTGATTTATTGTTTCATCTTTTACTGTAGTGTGGTTCTGTTGCGGAAACAGTCGCATATGACCTAGTCCTTGAAGTGGCCTTGAAAATGCAGCAGTTTCAGCAAAGAAACTTGTTGTTAGATGGTTCATGGAAATGGCTTTTGGAAGAGTTTGCCTCATACTATGGGATTTCAGATGTCTACACCAAGCTCAGGTATACCGTACTCGCTTTCTATTTTTCTTTCTTATCATTTGACGATATGCTATAACTCGGTTTTCTCTGTCTTGTTTTGTTGCTTTAAGATACTTGTCCTATGTGATGGATGTCGCTACACCGACTTCAGACTGTCTCTATTTGGTGCATGACTTGCTAACACCTGTCATCATGAAAGGCAATGGCAAGGCTGCCTTGAGTCATCAAGAGGTAGGATCCGCAATCCTATTATTTTTTATTTGCCGTTTTCTGGTTTTGTGTGAATCTTGTCTCAAGTTAAGCCCATGAATAGGACTCAACTACAAAGTTAGCTTAATATAATTTGATCATAATACATGAGTCATAGCACCACAGTAGCAATAGTTATGTGTTATTCACCATTGTTTTCATAGTTGTGCATGCAATGATGAATGGCAGAGTTGGACTTCACGTAGTTGCTCACATTAAAATTTTAAACATCAAAATATCTCATATCACCCAAGTTATTTCTGAACCGCTTATGAATCTCACATTTTTTTCAACAGAATCGGATCCTAAATGAAATCAAGGACGAAATCGAGCAGATTCTAAAGCTGGTCTTCGAGAACTACAAATCTCTTGATGAGTCTTCTTTCTCTGGAATGAATCATGTAGTCAGTTCTGCAACAGGAGTTCCAGCGCCAGCACTAGCTCCTGCTGTTAAAGTGTACATGCTTCTGCATGATATCTTGTCTCCGGAGGATCAGACTAATCTTTGTCATTACTTCCAGGTAAATCATACACTCTCTCAATTGCCTTACTTTAACTCTTGGTTAATTTTTCTCATCTATTTGCATTCAATTATTTTTATAGGTAGCAGCAAAGAAGAGTTCTAGAAGGCACGTGGGTGAGACAGATGAGTTTGTTACAAACAACAATGATCCCAACTTTTGGGATCCTTCTTCAACGTCAGCTGCTTACCAGAAAATGACTATGGTCTGCAAGAATGTAAAGAAAGAGATTTATACTGATATTGAGATCCACAATCAAGATATACTTCCCAGGTTAGTATGCAAGTGAAGAATAGTTATGTTCAGCTAAGCTAGTCTTATTTAACTATTTCCAAATAATTGATATGAAAGGGAGTCTTGTAGCATCTACCTACATGCAGGTGTTGATTGCCCAATGTTTGGTATATTGTTCTATGCAGCTTTCTTGACCTTCCAAACTTGTCAGCATCCATATATAGCACTGATCTGTGCAGCAGACTTCGAACATTCCTTGTTTCATGTCCACCGTCTGGTCCTTCACCAGCAGTTGTAGAGCTCGTGATTGCAACTGCAGACTTTCAACGTGATCTTTCCAGCTGGAACATTGGGTAGGTCTTTTAAATTTTTTGATTATTTGTTTTGTTTTCAGTTTTTGTTGACTGGTGTAATGTTTCACTTTACAGTCCTCTCCAAGGCGGTGTTGATGCAAAAGAGTTGTTCCACCTATATATTATGATTTGGATTCAAGATAGACGCCTTTCCTTACTTGAATCATGCAAACTTGATAAGGTACATATATAGAGACTCTGTGGGGTTTTCAATTCTAAATTAAACTGTGGAGAAGCATTTTTGCTGGATGTGTGTGAATCCATACTTTTCGTGTCTCTCATTCTTATCAGCTTATGGCGCATCATTGAGAAACTGACTCCTTTGTGTCATTACAAAACCTGTCATTCAATCAGGTAAAATGCAGCGGAGTCAGGACACAGCATTCAACAACAACATTTGTTGATGAAATGTACACCAGGCTAAACGAGACTATTCAAGACTATAAAGTTATCATTTCTAGATGGCCGGAATATATCTTTGTTCTGGAGAGTGTAAGTTTAGGCGGTTTCTTGATGCCTTTTGAGATTATTTCTCTTGTGTATTCCACTGCATGTTATAAGCTACGACATAAGTTTTGTTTCTTTAGGCCATTGCTGATGTTGAAAAAGCAACTGTGGAAGCTCTCGAGAAGCTGTATGCAGATGTCTTATCACCTCTAAAAGAAAACTTGGCTCCAAAAAAGTTAAGCTTCAAGTATGTCCAAAAGCTGACCAGATCTGTAGTTGCATATGTAGTCCCTGACGAGGTGAGCATAATGATCCTAACACCTTTTCCTTAAATTATGTTAAAGGAAGATTGGTTTTGCTAAAAAGTTTCTTTATCTGCTGGTGCAGCTGGGCGTTTTATTAAACTCTATGAAGAGAATGCTTGATGTTCTACGGCCTAGTATAGAGACTCAGTTTAAAGCATGGTCTTCATGCATTTCTGATGGTGGGAACGAAGCTCCTGGGGATCGTGTTTCTGAGGTGACAGTAATGCTCAGAGCCAAGTTTCGAAGTTACCTTCAAGCTGTAGTCGAAAGACTCGTACAAAATGTGAGTCCATGTTTTGTAATCTTGTTGGCCTTTTAGCATGTTATTAAAATGCCTGTGTTGTAATCGGCCATTGTTTTTACAGAGCAAGCTACAAAAGGAAACAATGTTGAAGAAGATTCTTCAGGAATCTAAAGAAAGTGTTGGAGAAACAGACATCAAAAACAAAATGCATAACCTGAAGGAGCAGCTCACCAACACAGTGAATCATCTACGTTCGGTTTGTGATACGCATGTATTCATCGCATTGTCGCGAGGATATTGGGATCGTATGGGACAGGTAACTATTTCATCATTGTCTCCTGAGTTTTGTTTGTGTGGCCATGTGTTGGAGGAGCTGATTCTTCTTCTTATGCCCATGACAGATTGTTTTAAGCTTTTTGGAGAACAGAAAAGAGAACAAAGCTTGGTACAAAGGTTCTAGAGTTGCTGTCTCTGTAAGGCCCTTATGAAAAACTGCAATTACTTTTGATTGCATGACTCTTAGACTTGACCTCATCTTAAGTATTATACATATGGTGCATACTTGCAGATACTAGACGATACATTTGCAGCAAAGATGCAACAGTTACTAGGCAATTCGTTGAGAGAGCAAGACCTGGAGCCTCCAAGATCCATTGTGGAGGTTCGTTCAATTCTTTGCAAGGACACTACAGTAAATAAAGCCAAGTCTTTCTACCAGTAAACATAAAACAGCTTTAAAAAGTTCAAGATTCCTTAGCTCGAAGCTGAAAGGATCAGATCTCATTTGCTCTCGTCTGCTTGAAGCTGCAAGTATTTTGCTTGCTTGAAGCCCTAAGGTTACCATATTTTTCTTTAGCACCAAAATGACAATGTATTACGAGTTGTGATAAGAGTAAACAGCATGATGGAGTGAAATACAAAGCTCTCTTTTACCAAAATTGACCAAATTCAATGGAGAATAAATCTGATTAATCTCTGGCAAACAAGTCCCTGCGTTGGATTCTAAACAACACCAAACTATGTGTGATGTGAAGAAGGTTGAGATCAAACTAATGGTAACGGCTTCTGAAACAAGCATATTGAATTTGAGATCAAACTGATCTTTAACATTGCATGTTGAGGATAACATCACTGAGAAGAAGAGGCAACAAATGGCATATGTACAGATCACAAAATCAGAATGATATAAAACATTTGCTGAGTTGAGGCTGTTGTAACTTATAAGCACCAATGTGAGTGACATGTGTGTTTCCATTTCAGATTTTCAGACAAGCTTTGATATGGCCTTGCAAGACACCCAGAAGGCTTTGGATGCAATACTCAAGATCATCGGGTTTTGATATATCCTGTTGCCAAAAGAATCAAATAGATTGGTGAGAAAATTTAGAAGAAGTCAGATAAACAAACTAATGATTAAATGTGCAAAATAGAGAGTGATTTACCCTATGGCAGTTGCACTCCAGGATGCAACATTGTAAATAACTTTACTTCCTTCCCATGCTTTTCGAAGCTTCCCCTTCCGCTTCTTCACTGAAAACATCGTGCTAAGTGCTACAATCGCATTTCATAAGCAAACTCTTAGTAACCCTGATACAACTCTTTGATAAGGAGAGACACAAGAGTCACACACACTAACTCACTAGCATCTTAGCAAGATATTCACACTTCTCTACAACAAATCCCTATGCTACATTCTTTGGTTCAAGATTTTACCTTTCTGAAGCTGATCAGGTGATACATCCTACACAAAGACAAACACTCAGAATAAGAAGTTGATCAGACATGAAACCAAACAGAGACGAGACAGGCCTTCATGTAGATACCTTAGTCTGCTTAAGGGATGATAAATAAGTAGCCATGAAACACGCAATACCATCAGCTATATCTTCTTCCCTAACAACCACATAATCATCCTCCGTTTGACCCTCACCCCACACATCGTCTTCACTAACTACATCCCAAGAGCTACCATCTTCTGCCAAATTCAAGAACCTACAGTTATCTCTACAAGTAGCAATTCAAGAACTTGTAATAAACTTCATACCAGGACAATCTTGGAGAAGAGAAACTTGAGCTAACTCAATCTTTTCCCGAAAGTCATGACCTTCAACTCTAGACTTGATGAGATCATACAACTGCACAAATAATCATCATGGGATCATCAAGTCACAAGTTTCAAAATTTTATAATGCTAATCAATTAAAGGAGCATACTTTATCAGCTTCAGGATCTCCTGACTCTTCTTCCGTCTCAGGTGAGCCAACGCCGTCGCTATGATCCTCCTGGGAACCACCGGTTTCGATTCCATCGCCGCCGGGAGCAGTATCGGTGAGGTTGAGCAGCTCGAGAGCTCGCTGGCAATCCTCGAGCAAGGTCTGTAAAGTCTTACGCTTTACACGGATACTATCCAAGTCGACGCGGTTTACTGAATCATGGATTGAGCTAGAGACCTCGAGTTCCATGGAACGGCGTGGAAAATCGCAAGAGATGGAGAAGACGATTGATTTTGATTGATAATCTCTTCTTTTTGTGCGACCTATTTGTTTTATCTCTACCCGGAAAAGGAAAAAGGAAAAAAGGATAAAGAGAGTCGTAAGTAGTAAGACAACAAGCAACTACATTAATTGTCGGAAGAATAATAGAATCTTCTTATTGAATCTTATGTTTTATAATGTCCCTAGATTTAAATATTGAGTTAATTTGCTGAATATGCACAGTAGGAGGCATATTCATACAATCGAGTTAAACCAGCTGCAAACCATAATTACCCAGTCTGTTTCCTTAGATCGAATTTACAAAAACCCATAACTATTCCATCAATATATTAACATAAGTAGGGGTGGTTATAACCAAATAAAATATTAGTCTAGGATCCTCAAAAAATTTATATTGAGAAAAATGTTCAAATTTATAAAAAAAAATTTTTTTTAACAAATTTTACTAAATTGTTTAGAGCTCCATTAATATCAGGACCACCCCTGACATAAGAAAAACAACTGATGCTTGCGAGATTGATGTTCCTTTTGTTACATGTTTTGAAAAGAAAAATTATTTCAATAAAATAATTTTTTTGAATTTTCATTACATATTTTATCAAATAAGAATAATAATAAATTGTAAATTTCAAAAACTTTAATTGTGTTTATTTGATTATTATTGATTAAAAATTTTGAAAAAAAAATAATCACAAAATTATGTCTTCGATAGATATTTTGTTAATATGGGTAAAAATCTAAAATATATATTATATTGAATAATTAAAACTAATTATTTTATTTAATCCTAACTGAAAATTGGATATGGTTTCACTGGGAGCCAAGCCGATTCACCGGCGAGAAAAGTCAGAAAACTGTTCCAAATCTCCAACGCCTGGACCGAACCGAACCAGCGGGCCAGAGTATTGTCTATGATTCCACCAAGCGTTGTGAGCTATACGGATAGGCCTGTGTGATCCCTTTGTTTTGAAGCCCAATAGTTTGTCAAGCTCATATATGAAACTCCAAAGAGTGTTTTTGTCGATCATAAAAACTAGGGCCCAACAGCGATAGCCATTTGAAGGGGAAGACCATCCCTGCTACTCTAAACATTAAACGGCTAAACCGGGTGAAATCTTCAGGTTCAGGCAATTTACGGTTAGCAAAGTTTGTGGTCTATCCAATGTGGTTCTTGAACTCCATCATTAGTTAGTAATGTTGCTCGGACATCAAAAAGATAAAGATCGATTTTACAATTATAGAAAATATTACTACATATTGACACATCCATCAAATAAGAAAATTTAAAATTAGACAGATGAATTATGAGTCCCCATGCATGCACCAGCATTATTTAAATGATAAGTTATTTTTTGTATAAATGGGCCAGTATAGCTTTTTATCGAATAGATGCAAGATATATATAAATATATAAATAGTCAAAGGTGTCACCGTTAACACAAAGTAAAAAGAGAGAGAGTGGTGTGGTGGATGGTCGTGGCCGGCACGATTCAGTACAGTGTCAACCAATGCAAGGGTGTACTAAGGTTGTCATTTCTAATTCCACTTTTCTGATTGATTACAAATCAAATTCTTTTATCTAATATCACAAACTATAATAGAATGTAGCAATCGATAAGATCATAAGATTTCTTATCGATAAGATTAGAGAGACATTCATACTAAGTAGCATATAAAATGGAGTTAATCCACATATCAAAAACTATAGATTAATTTGGGATTGTGGTCGAGTTGTAAAAAATTGGTTTGGAACACCAACATATTTCAAAAAGTCGATATCTCTGTTATACGAAACGAAGGCACATTGCTTTTAGACACTCACATGGATATGGATCATCGTTTTCGGTCTATTTGAATATCCGAAAACGATTTATCCATCGAATGCATTTTTACTTGGGGATTAGTATGGACTTTCCATAGATCCGAGATATCCTATGTTGATATAAAACTATAGGTTAGAGAGAGTGTGGACATGTGTATGTATAGAAAACTTCAGTATTTTCTGCTTTATTTGATCAGAGAAATGGTTGGAGAAGAGGTAAAAAAAAAATAGAAGAAGGAGAAATAATTTCCCTCCAAGAAGGGAGGGGAGGATGATGACGTGCACAAACTGCCTAGTAATAAAAAAAAAAAAAGGATTCCTCTCTTTGCGCCCAAAATTCTCGCTACACCTCTTCTCCTCTCAAAAACACCGTTGAACACATCAATCCAAATCTCTCTCTCTCTCTCTCTCTCTCTCCACCCTAATTTTTTTTTAACAATTATCATCTTCATTCTAAAGATCAAGACCAAAGTTTTTGTTTCCCGAATTTATGCTTCGATATCGATCTGATCTGATCGGAAATTATAATCACCTGATCATAATGACGTGAAAGCTCGCGTTACATCAAAGATATGGCTAATAGAAACGGTGAATCTTCTTCTTCACAGCCTTCTCAGGTCCAGCCACAACAGAATGCTAATGAACAAGACCAGCAGGAACATCATGTCCGTAGTCTCTCTCTCTTTTTCTGATTTTCGATATTCATGATGCTCATCAATGTTTCTCATATTGATGAATACTTGTATTTTTTTTTACCGTCCCATCATAGGGTGACACGTGTAGTTTTCCTCCTGCACAGTCTGGTAACGCAGACCCACGTTCCCGTGGTGGTAACACGGTAACTACTTCCTTACATTTGAGCATTCATATCATTGAGAGGTGGATCGGTTTATACACTTTTAATGTAAACACACAATATACAATCATGTAAATGCAAACGAAAATTAAAGAAACAATCCTTACTATCACTAGTATATTTGTTTGTGTTAGATATTGTGATTTTTCTTAATGTAGGCTGAGTTTATTTTGTGCTTCTTGTAGGTATTCAAGAGTGGACCGCTATATATATCCTCCAAAGGTTTGTTTACTTCTTAGTATATGAGATTCTTATAATTCATATAGCCTTTCCTCTCTTTTGTGTTGCAATTCTATTATGAGAGTTTTTCTATAAGCATTTCCAGTTTAGGATGGGTATAACTGTTATTGGTAAGCTAGATATAAGGCATGTGATTATGCAGGCTGTGCTCACTGTGGAGGCTATATCATCTCCTTCTGTTTCACTTTTTTAACCTATGCTACTTTGATTGTTTACAAAAGCATGAGTTTTAGGAATTTTCTTGGGGGTTCTTGATTGGTGCTGAGCTAACTATACTGCTAATTAGTATTTTATTTGGTTAAGTAACTTTCAAAAGGTTTACTAACACAGGGCTTGGGTGGACATCTTGGAAGAAAAGATGGTTTATTTTGACTCGTACTTCACTGGTTTTCTTTCGAAGTGACCCGGTAAGCCTTTCATATTCTCATCAACGGTTCTCTTAGATCAGTAGAGGACTAAAGGTCTGTTATGAGAGTGCTATCCACCACTTTCTCTTAGTTATTTTTTCTTTCTTAACTTGATTCACATGGACATTAGAATAGTTCTTAGTTAATGGATGGTGGAGGATGTAACTGTTATTACAAAAGATGTGTATCATCTCAGTATATTTCTGTCTAATTTTTACAGAGCGCAGTCCAACAGAGAGGAGGTGAGGTCAATTTAACCCTTGGGGGAATTGATCTCAACAATTCAGGCAGGTTAGCTGCTTATTGTTTGAATCATTCCTTGTTTCCTTACACTATAGTCTTTAACTGATGTATTATGTAAATATCTGGTTCAATGTTATATAACATTGGACTTTGTTTTTCCTTTAGTGTGGTTGTTAAGGCAGATAAAAAGCTCTTGACTGTTCTCTTCCCTGATGGTCGTGATGGACGTGCCTTTACACTCAAGGTTCCTTTCTTTCCTTTTCTGTTTTTATCTTGCTACTATTAGTTGCATCCATCTCATTTTTTATTTGATATTTTTTTTTGAAGGCTGACACTATGGAGGATCTACACGAGTGGAAAGCTGCTCTAGAACACGCTTTAACACAAGCACCTAGTGCTTCTCATGTAATGGGTCAAAATGGTATCTTCAGGAATGATCAATCATCAGATGCCCCTGCCGGTGTTGATGAACATAGTATGTTTTTTGTCAAATTTTCAAATGGTTTTTAGTCTTTAAACACTCATGTATAACACCATGATCTTTTGTTGAGTGGTGTTTTCATGTTTTTACAGAAGATGAGGCACCAACAAGACAAACCGTACTAGGAAGACCAGTTTTACTTGCTCTAGAAGAAGTTGATGGAACTCCATCTTTCTTGGAAAAGGCACTTAGATTTGTTGAAGATCATGGTATTACTTTCATCTTCCTTTTACTCATTTATCTTTTAGCCATATTGAGCAGTAAAGGAAATATACTTTTATCTTGCAGGAGTCAATACAGAAGGAATCTTGAGACAAGCTGCTGATGTTGATGATGTTGAACATCGGATCCGCGAATATGAACAAGGTTTGAGTTTGCACTGTCTTCATTGTGAATTGATATTAATATGTAGTCACTTGTTTCAGGGAAAAATGAGTTCACTCCCACGGAAGATGCTCATGTTATTGCTGATTGTCTTAAGGTAACTTCCACTTATCACTACAATCCTGAGCTATAGTCTTTTGATCTTAAACATCTCTAACTGTATCCATGATTTTGCAGTATTTTCTTAGAGAGTTGCCTTCCTCTCCAGTGCCTGCATCTTGCTGCAACGCTCTTCTAGAAGCTTGCCGTAAGTATATCACTGAGACATCTTGAATCCCTCCCAGTTATCTAACACCTAACATCATCAGGTACTATCCGTGGCAATAGAGTCAATGCTATGAGGGAAGCAATCTGTGAATCATTCCCTGAACCAAATAGACGCTTACTGCAAAGGTAGTCTAGAGATGAAACCTTGTGTATGTGAAAAACCACCAGTCAGTGAAACCTTATAGGGCAATCAAACAGTCTAAATAGTTTCTGTTTTTAATTGTGTTTGTTTGTTTTTTTCCTCTTGCAAGAATCCTGATGATGATGCAGCTAGTGGCCGCTAACAAGAATGTGAACCGGATGAACACTAACGCTGTTGCAGCTTGTATGGCACCTTTACTTCTTAGACCTCTTCTGGCTGGAGACTGTAATATAGAAAATGATTTTGATGTGGGCGGTGATGGTTCTATGCAACTTCTGCAAGCAGCTGCTGCAGCCAATCATGCTCAGGCTATAGTGATCACATTGTTAGAAGAATATGACAGCATTTTTGGAGTAAGACTTTACCTAACAATTTTAGTTTCTATACCAGTGTGCTTATATTGAGACACTGACTTGTAGCTGCATGTATGGTCAATGTCTGCAGGAAGGTTCCTTGTCAGCTGGCTTGTACTCTGACTCAGAAGAGAGTGGTAGTGGAACTGAGGAGGGAACAGATGATGAAGACTATGATGATGAAGACGATGATGGTACACAAGGATCTGATGACTACACAGATGAGGAAGAGGATCTTGAAAATGGATCTGATAGATCATACAGTGAGAGTGAAGCCTCAGCAGACACTCCCCATGAGTTTGATCCTGATGACCAGAAAGCAATGTCCTCTATTAAGGTTCAACAACTAATCCAGTCTCCTTGGCTCTCCATCTTACTTGGCCATTGTGTTTACAAGAATATAGACATTTAGTTTGTTTCATGTTGTAGATAACTGAGATTACAAGCTCTGAATCTACCCCAAAAGGAAGTACGGAGCCCCAAGTCACTAAGAAACTTTTATCCAGCTCTAACAGATCTTCAATACCACGGCATGATCATGCAGATAAGGATGAGAATGTTTTGGCTAAAGTTTCTGATAATAGAGAGGTAAAGGCTGTGTCAGAGGTCTCAAAAAGTGAGGATAAGAACTCATCTACAATATCCAGTGCACCAGGAGGAAGTAAAAGGCTATGGGGCCGTGCTCATGTAAGTTTCTTCTTCTTCTTCCTGTAACCCCAAGGGCCTAAGGGATCCACACCGTTAAGTAACACTTTTGATCTTTTATGTGCCTTAGGGGAAGAAGAACCTTTCTATGGAATCTATTGATTTCACACTGGAGGTGGAAGAAGACGAGTAAGTATCATCATCTTCACTAGTGACTATCATATTTGTTTAGATCAATACTCAAAAGGAGAGCTTGTTAGAACTTTATACTTGTTTGGAACTAATGTAAATTCTGTAAAACACTTGGTGCAGTGCTGACATTGAAAGACTTGAAACAACCAAATCAGAGCTACAAAACAGAATTGCAGATGAAGTCAGGATAAGTCCATTTGAGTTTGTATTGCTTGGTGACTTGTATCGAGTATGTGAACTGTAACAACCTTCATTTTCTATGGAACAGGTTAAAAACAATGCAGTTCTACAGGCTAGTTTGGAGAGACGGAAGAAGGCTTTGTACGTGCGGCGCCAAGCTCTAGAGAACGATGTAAGCTTATAACAACACCATGTCCTCACTATATATGTATTACAAGTTTTTTGAATTATATGAATGTGTTTTACCTTCTTCCTCTAAGGTGGAAAGACTACAAGGACAGTTGCAGAAAGAAATAGACAGGAAGACAGCTCTGGAAGCAGGATTGAACATGTCAAAAGGGAACAAAACTATTCCAGACACAACCGATGAAAAGGTTCCTCTTCTTCATTTTCTGCTTGGTTAACATTATATTTTCAACTTGAAACACATGCTTTTGTTTCACAGTTGAAGAAAGATCTGCAAGAAGTAGCTCAAGCTGAGGCTGATATTGTCAACTTGGAACATAAGGTTGATGATCTTGAAAATAGACTTGATCAACAAGACGTTAAAGGCCCTGGTTCACCGCATGGTGGTAACAAAGAATCTAGGAGAAGTCCAGAACACAATGCAAAGATGTAAGGATTCATCAACAGTTCAACACATTCACAATCTTTGCTTTAAATCATATCCACAGGTAATCAATAGTCTTTCTTTCAACTCACAGGAAGGAGAAACAAAAGGATACAGAAGCAGCCTCTCCTAACGTTTCCGAAAGGTCTATGCTCAAGGTAACACAAGAGTAAAAATATATGTTCCTGCAAGCCTGTTTCTTCTTCCTCTATGCACTACAGAGAGGTAACGTTTTTTGCAGGATGGGCAAGAGTCTGCAAGAGAAAATGAGATAGAGAAGATACAAGATCCACGGAGCAAAAGCTCAAAGCTTGCAGGCATGTCTAAGAGGTCCGGCACAAAGGGAGAGGTAAGTAACAAACACAAACATACCATTACATTATAACCAAACATCGTTCAAAAACTAAGAGCTGACTACACAAACAAACAAACAGGGAAACACAACAACAACAACGTCTGCACTATCCAAACTGTCAATGCGGCTCAACTTCTTGAAAGAGAGACGGAGTCAGATAGCTAACGAGCTCTCAAACATGGACAAAGGAAAAAGCTCAGGGCAACCAAGTCCTTCCACGGAGCAAAACCAAAGCGTGCAGGAAACTGAAAGAGGAACAGGAATCAAACCAGAACCAGGATTCAGACAGCAAAGTCCATAGCCCGCATGTTCTTGACAGAGGAAGATCCGACAACGGAGGAGACAGAGGCAGAGGAGGGTCAGGAGGAAACCAACCCAGCACTACACCTAGGACCTTGTCCAGATGATCCTCTTTATTAGAGCTGCTTATAACCCCAACTTCACCACATGTACAGACACCATTTAACTCCACTCTCCAGGTCCATTTATAATGCTTATTCATTATTATTTTTTCTCCACACTCTCTCTTCTCTTGCTTCAAAGACAAAATAAACTACACTTCTTGTCTGTGTGTGACTACGTTGGATCTGTTTATTTTGGTAGTGACATTCAAATCAGTATAGAAACAAAAAAAAAATTGAATTGTATGTAACAACAATGCTATAGTCCCTTGAATACATCTTCCTTTCTGTGTTCTCAATTCCAAAACGACTAAATCAATATAAATAAACCGTTCCTATCAATGCTAATAATCATCTTACTCGTCATCAATATCATCATCAATATCATCATCATCTTAAAGAATAAAAGAATGATCAAAAGTTACGAAGCAGCTTCACCTTCTCAGCATATTCGTAGACGGCCCATTGTTTGCTTTATGGGCTTATGAGGAAGGTCAATTGGGCTTTTCATCATTCTAAAATGGTTTCGTGTCAAAACAAAAAAAAAAAAGAAAAGAAAACGTCGCCTGAGAGATTCGAACTCTCGCGGGGAAACCCCATGTACTTAGCAGGCACACGCCTTAACCACTCGGTCAAAGCGACTTGTTGTTTCAAAAGCAATAAATAATATTAAAGTATTTTCTGTTTCTAACTTCTAAGGATGTGTTAAGCTTAACATAGCTTATTTAGTTAGGTCGGAAAACCAATTCACTTCTTTATTTTTCTTCGGAGAACTCTGAGATAAATATTTTTTTTTCACTTTATTCCTTTATTGTAAAGGAAAATATGGAGTGTTGTCGTTTTCGGATCAATACGATTTGGTCGGATGTTAGGCTTATTCATTCGGAATAGATTGAGCGAATCCGATTAAAGACTGAGCATCAACTTAAGCATTATTTGAGCTGAAACATTGGCCGTTAGAGACTTCGTCTTCTTTATATAGAGAAGCGAAAGATACATAGAATGAGAGCTCGAAGAAAAAGAGATGTCGAGTTGTAAGAGATTGTTACATACTAAGAAAAGAGAAAACAATTGTCAAAATAGGAAGATTCTGGAGTGATCCCAGTTTTTGAGAACTCCGTTATTTCTCTGGTTCACGGTTGCAAGTGAGTCGTCTTCATCATAATCGTTGTGATAATCTTCTCTGGTATAGACTTTGTGCATGTGCTTGAAGTAGATGCACAAGAACAAACGATACCAAGTGAGATATCAAAATTATTGTATCACATCGATAAATAGTGAAAAAATTGAGAGTTTTTGATCTCTCTAGTTAGTAGACAACGAAGATTGGGTGAACAAATTGTTGTAATACTCGCATAAACTACTAGATCTATCATAAATCAATAACATACGAAGTCGAACTAAAACGAACTAAAACGAATTAGCTAATCGGATTGAATCTCATATCTTAACAGAAAACATTTAAGAGAGTTATATGGTAAAACAAAAATCTAGAAATCAGTTAAAAACGTCTTAATGGACGCTGTTTGGTATCACTCTTGCTTAAAGTCCACCCTAGACGTGCTTAAAGTCCACCTTATTTGTTTCTACATGCTCAACCGTAACTTGAGAGAGGCCTTAGCGACACACCATTTGACCATCCCACAAACTTGTGCATCTAATTCATAAGAAGCATCAGTGTGGCATGTAAATGAGCTAGTTTTAGAGGGTTACCACTTCAGCAAAAAGGGAAGTTGCACTTGTGTTAGTGTCCTATGTCTTTTTCTTTCTTTCTTTTTTGATCAACAGTGTTCTATGTCTTAGACTCTTAGTAGGCTTCATTCCAACTCTTCATGTTTTTTTAGTTAACCAACTCTTCATGTTATTAAATTAATCTAAAGAGCTGCGAAATGGTAAGAGGATTAGTATAAAGCGTTTTTCACCCTTCCATATACGTGAAAGGAACCACCACATTTTAAAACCATTATCATCGTTGAACTATGATTTTTAAATCAATATAAATAGAAAAATCACCACCTCAAAGTATTTGTCTAAATAAATTAATAGACATCCTGGTCTTGACGGCAAATTATTAAAATAAAACCAATTCTGTTGGCGGTAAAAAAAGGGCAAAAACAATTTATGGTAATATTCTTGCTAATTTCTTCCTCCTTCTACCGAAGAATCTCTCCTCACCTTTCTATCTTCCTTCCTTGGTTCCAAACCCTAACCCAGAAAGACCAGACCTTTACATTCTCAACGAACCTAGATAAGAAACTATCAACTTGGGTTTCTTTATTTGTGTGATCTTCGATTTGGGTGGGTCTTCATTTGGAAGCTTACCCACCAGCGGATCAGCTGTGAACGATCTTCTCCTCTCTCTCTGCATGCCAAATCTCCGTTACTAATCCTCAAAGGAACCTCCTTTCCGGCTAATACGCCGGTGAAATCTATGGTTTGTGGTCTGACTTGGAGCTTGTGCATCTGGTGGAGGATAAATGCTCCTAGTTTTGGATCTCGGGCTTTCAAGTCTTTTCCTTGTGATCTCTCTTGTTCTACCTGTAGTCGCCTTCTTTGTTGTGCGGCGGAAATGGAGGCTTGCTGCTCTGAGAAGGGAGGAGATCCAGAGACTTCTTATTCATGCTTCTCAGGAAGATGCTAGGGTAGAGCTAGAAGCCTCCGTTGAGTTCTCTTCCGTTACGTCTCTAATAGCTTCCAGTGTCCTGTGTGCTATTCTCCTGCCTCTACTCGATGCTCTCGTTGCAAATCCGTTCGGTATTGGTATGCAAAATATGCCCTTAAGTTATGATTTTGCTTGGAGTAGTTAGAAGGGAAGAATGAGTTGTAGTTTTGTGACTTTAGCAGTACTTAAAGTGCATCTTGTTATCTTTAAGAAAATTGTCTTCATTTTTATATGTCTGATAATATAATGTTTAATTAATGGAGAAAGTGTAGTACTTGAATCATTGCCTGATATGTGGGTGACAATGTTGTGTTGATAAATGTATGTCTAGCTTTACATCGTAGGTTAGTGAGCTTTTTTCACATTCACGTTTGTAAAGTTTTGTCCTTACATGTATTTATGTCTTACTGTTGTTTGTTTGCATCTAAAACTTTGTTTTTTATTCAGTTCCGGGAAATGTCAAATTATTCACTGGCGGCAAGGTCACAGAGATGAATGTCATCCTGCTTCTACCTTATATAGTACTGATGATGAGAAAAGTGATTGTGATTTGAAGTTGAGAGAAGAACATGAAGGGCTTACTCCTGATGAAACTTTATTGCTGCAGACAGAACCAGTTAATGTACCGGTCAGGGAAGCAATACTCTCTAATCCTGTCATATCTGCTGAAGATGGGAATGGAGTAAGTGCAGGTAACAACGATGACCTTATGGATAAGGAAGAAGCTGTTTCTGTTGCTGAAACATCTGGATCCTCGTTTTCTGGCTTCTCCTCTTCTCCTCGTAATGATTCTAGTGATGAGATTTCCTTTTGTGAGAGCTTCAGTTCATCTGATTCCGAGAGATCAGAGCCTGCACATGATGCTCATGTTCTGTAGAGTCAGAGGAGACCTGTTTCAGCAATATTGATGATGTCACATCTAAACCTGTGTCTCCTAAATTTGTGCAATTGGTTGAGTCTGCAAATGGCCTTGCTAATTTGTCTAAGTTGAGTCTGCATAAACCTGGGGGTGATGCTGGGCAGAACCCGAGCCAAATCAAGTAGCTTAGTCTCAGACTCAGTAGTTACTGATAGGCATCAAAGATCAGCTGACCCGTCTCTTCTGAAGTCATCTGATTTTTGGGGTACTGCTCTTGGATCAATAGAATGTGTAAGTGAGAATTGTGATAGTTCTAAATCTGGTGAACTTGGTAATTCTTCTCTGCATTTATCATTTGGCTCCTCAATGGACATCTCAGCTGCTAAAGTTCCAGAGCATAGGAATAAAAATCCAGAAGAAACTCCTCAGGCTGCATTAGGGACCCGTAAAATTTCTGTTGAGGTGAATTCAAGAGAAAGAACTGCTAAAAGATCTGATGAAGCTGAGGTTTCATTATCAATTTCCTCTCCTGCTGATGCGTCGAGTCCTTTGAACCCCAATGTTGTGTCCACTGTGACACTTCAGAAGTCAAAGAGCACCAGTACTGGAAGCGGCTGTATGTTGGCCTCTTTGAAGGTTGGGGAAGTTCAGCTGTTGTCATCCAATGCCTCAGATACTAGGGAGTTTGCTGATGCTATTAAACATTCTGCTCCAGGTGCAAAATCTGGAAGAGTTCTTGAAGATCAGAAACATAATAGTGTTGCCGTACACCGTATAAGTTCTCTAACTGGAAGAAGTGGTTTGAAGGCATCTGTATTGAAAGTTGTAGACCAGTGGACTGGAACGAAATCATTAGCTGAGAATGGGATAGCAGGAAGACATGGTCATAAGGTCATCATTCTGCAACAATTAGTTCTTACATCAACAAAGCTATTTGTTCTTATCAATTCGTTTCTGTTATGCAGGGGCTCTTTTCATATGAATTGTTTGCTAAGCTGTATATGAGTAAAATTGAGTTCCAGCCTTGTGGCCTCATCAATTGTGGCAATAGTAACCCCAGTTTCTCTTTTCATAGTCTTTTTAACCTGGGAATAATGCTCTCCGAAGAAGTGCATATTCTCTGGCTGTTATGTTCTTCAACTTGTGCTATAAAAATAACTATGGTTTGTAGCTCACACTCACTGATGCAAGAAAGTTCTTTTCTTACAGCTGCTTTGCTAATGTTGTCTTCCAGTGCCTGATGTTACTGCTCCTCTAACCACATACTTCCTCCAACAACTTCATTCTAGAACATGTGCGTCTCTTGTCCTGTGTCTTTTTTTTACTATATGTGATATATGCTGCTTATTTTGGGAGGCTATGTTTAATTGTCATTGTTATATCAAGTTCTTAATAATTCTTTTAACTGTTAGGTCCAAACAAAGAACAGTGCTTCACTTGTGGGTTTGAGAAGCTGGTCTTAAAAGCAAAAAGAAGGGAAGTCTTCGCTGTCCCCTAATGGGTTGCTATCAAAACTTCAGAATATTGGAATGCGTCTTGGGAATGGCAAGCAAGAAGATGCACATGAATTCCTTAGGTGAACTGCCATTTCTGCAATCGGAGAAACTTTGATGCATATATGTATATTACAACCTTAAGATTGTTGTTTTGATTTCATTTTCTTTCCCTTTTGCAGGTTTGTTGTCGACACAATGCAGTCTGTGTGCATTAAGGCATCTGAATATGATATTCCAAAGACTAAGAAATTAGAAGATACAACTCTAATTGGTTTGACATTCGGGGGATACCTCCGATCAAAGGTGCTGTTAACTATATACATTTCTACTTGAGTCATTGTACATTGTTTTAGAGGGACTAGTAATGCTGATTGTTTGCTTTTCTTTTCAAACTATTATGATGTCTACCAGATTAAATGCCATGAAATGTCAAGAAAAATCTGAGCGGCGTGAGAAAATGATGGATCTAACAGTTGAGATTGATGGGGATATTAGCACCTTGGAGGATGCTTTGCGTCGATTTACAAGAACCGAAATATTGGATGGAGAAAACAAATTACAAATGTAGCAGGTCGGTCAGCATTTCCTTTCCATGTGTTGAACTTCTTGTGGTCGTTTGATATTTCCGAGACTCTTTTCATTGTTTTGTGGATGACTAGAGTCCTTACATGAGCTGTATATATGGTTCTGAGGTGTGTAGGATAGAAATGGATATAGCCCTTTCATGTATTTTCAATTAACATCATGGTGAGCGAAAATACAGTTCCATGAGGCCTATCAAGACAAAAATGTATTTAGTTCTGTCATGCTCGTTTATTTGCTAGTTCTAACCAGTCACCTGCGACCTCTTTTTTTCTATTCTGGCAGTCAGGTTTACATTCAGAAGCTGATGTATGCTAACTTTTTTTCTTTGTGAGAGCAGGTGTAAGTCCTATGAGAGAGCCAAAAAGAAACTCAAAATCACAAGCCTCCCAATGTCCTTACGATTGCACTAAAACGATTCCCAGGTAACTAATATCTTCAGTGGAGACACGGCATGTTCTGTTGAATGTATCTGTGTTTTTTTTTTGTTTGCTCACAGTTTTCATGATACTTGCAGTCAGGGAAATTCGGGAAGCTCAATAAGTTGGTCAGGTTTCCAGAGACTCTAGATTTGACTCCATATGTCAGCGGTGGAAGTGAAAAACCACATGACTACAAACTCTATGGAGTTATTGTTCACTTGGATACAATGAATGCAGCATTTTCTGGTCACTACGTGTGCTATGTTAGAAACAGTCAAAACAAGTGGTACAAGGCTGATGATAGCACGGTAAGAGTTTGCTCATATATTGTTAGTGCAAAAGCTGTTGTGAATTAGTTTTCTAAGTAAGCTCTGTTTTGAATATTGTACATTTGAATAGATTTTCCATGTTTAATTCTTCTGTTGTGATTATCTTCAGGTAGTAACTTATGATGTTGAAAGGGTATTGACAAAGGGAGCGTATATGTTGTTCTACGCAAGGTAAATAATATTATAATAACGCATCCATCAGTCACTTTAAGATTGGTGGATTATGTTTGATCTGGTTACTTATGTTATATATCAAATGAACTGGCTAAGGTGCTCTCCAATGCCACCAAGATTAGTAGTATGCAACAAATCTGTAACATCCAATAAAAAAAGCAGCGGGCTGGTACCTAAGACTACTGTGTCACGGTCTGTGTCTACTGCAAGTCCTGTATTGTCTTCCAACACTCCTGGTGGTGATCGACCTGGCAATATACAGTCGTTCTACTCCAGCTTCCAGAGGCTGCAGAGAATTTTGGAAGAGGACTCGTCCAGTGACAGTTCTTCTCTCTTTGACAGCAACTCAGATGAATGCTCTTGTAGCACAGACAGTACAAGCTTGGATGACTTTGCTGATTTTTTTCTGGAGATCAAGGACAGTCCGAGGCTCCCTCACCAACATCGTCTTCTCCTCCTTTTACAAGGCATTCACGACTAAGGGACTCGAGTCTTTCTTCTCAAGAAACTTGAGTAAACTCGAGACATCACTTGCCCTTGGGAAGAGAAAGGTAAGGGCAACGATTATTTTTTGTCCACTGGCCCAATTTAGTCAAAGGAGTAGAACAAAGTGGTCACTGAGGAGTGGTATATAGTAGTAATGTACAGTGGGGAAGAGAGATTTTTGCCCATGAAAATGTATCACCGTAATGCAAACAGAACTTACGTCTGTTGATAAGTTGATTTGATTATTTTTTTGTAACAGCCATCAAATAAAGCTAATCCACAAGCTGTATTAAAAGATTAAGAAGTGTCAGAAATTTCATCGTTATTTCTTTGCAATGTGCATACATTATAAATTGAATCTTGGAATCAGTTCTACTGGTTCCATGAAAAGAGGCCATCAGGGGAGACAACAAATTAAAGTCTATGATGTATACCAAAACTAGAATATATATTTAGGAAACTGAAATAGAAGAGACAACATTAGACACATACTGTGAAGTATCTTCTTACCCGGTTAGCACCCTTGAACTTAGAACAAGTATGACTTGAAACTGAACAAACGCTCTCGAGAAGAAAAGAGAAGGTACTTGGATATCTTTCATATAGAATCTGCTAAGTTAATATTCCAGATTAACCCATGACGAAATATCATATATCATCAGACGTTTCTCTAACTATAACTCTATTTTATATATTTTTTAGAGAAATATTTTAACATAGATCTTAAAAAAAAATTATCACCAAAATATATATATTTTTTTAAATAATCAAAGTAATTTTATTAAAATGTATAAATATAATTTATACTCTTTGGATTAACTAATCTAAATTTAGGATTTACAGTTGTGGGGATGAAGTTTTAGAAGTAAGATTTTAAAAATAAAAAATATTAAAATTTTCAAAATAAAATAAAATATTTTAATCATTTTTTTTTAAAATCTATTTTTGTGACAAAAACTTCAAAAAAAATATATTTTAGAAATTTACCGTATTTTCTATATCCTTAAAGCTTGATATATAAAACCCCATAGATTCTAACTAATTAGTTTACTGTTTTTAGATTAGACTATTATTTATTAAAAAGTGGCACGTAAACAAATTAAGATTAGAATTAGATCCAGTTATAAGCCTAATTTGGATCATATTCATTCAAAAGTTTTTTATACATATAATGTGATTCTTAGGTTTAGTTATAACGACTTAAAAAATGATTTATACTTTAATTTAAAATACAGTAAATCAGTTATAGTGTCATGTTGTAAGATTTCTAACTTTTTTAAATATGGATATATAAGCTTTAAATTACTGTCTCAAGGAAAATTAAATCTAACATTAATATTTCAAATATATATAAAACATGGTCATAGTTTGGGAGACATAGAAATTAGTTCATCGATCCATTTTAGTTAAATAAAACATTTGTTTTAAACTCCAAAATTTTAAATTAATATATAAAATTTTATGTGCTCCAAAATGTAAAACAAAAAAATACATTAAAATTTATAATAAAGTCTGTATATATCATAAAATCTAGGGGAGTGGCAAGACTATGAGTAATGTGTAAAATAAGACCAATAGATGAGAAACACAACAATAGGCTGTCCAGTTGAGTTAGAACGCAATAAAACTAGACTAACTGATGTTAAGATCACAACTAAGAGTACACTGTAGCAGTCTCTAGCCTGCCAGGTCAAGTCAGACAGAGGACAAAATGTGTTACGAGTATTTATACATTTAATGAATTTTTAATTTGGAAACTGATGGAACACAAAACGTATGGTCCATTAATAAGTGAATCACTGTTTAGCTAAAAAAGCAGACTCGTCTTTCCAATCTTGAACACACAAACTCTCACAGTCACTATCTCTCTCTTTCTCTCTCACACACATACATTAGGGAATAAAGAAGCCTTTTTATCTTCTCAGAAAATTAATAAAGTGGGTTGTGAGATTGCAAAACCTAATCCAAGATCCTCTCACTCAAAGATAGGTAACATCTGTGAATCTGTTTCTTTCTCCTTAAGAAGAACACTTCATGGATTCATCTATAGTCTTGTTCTTTCTTTTACTTCTCTGAGTTTCTGGATCTGATCTCTCTCTCTCTCTCTCTCTCTCTCTCTAGGGTTTCCTCAGAATATTATATAAACCCTATTTAGCTTGATAACTATAGCCCCACTTCTTTTCCTTCTTTGCTTCTTGGTCTGAATGTGTTGTGTGTCTTGGCAAGATCAATAGTGAAGGAGATCAGGTAAAATGGCTAGAGAAAAGAGAAGGATAAAGAAGATAGATAACATAACGGCGAGACCAAGTTACTTTCTCTAAGAGAAGAAGAGGAATCTTCAAGAAAGCCGATGAACTTTCTGTTTCTTTGTGATGCTGATGTTGCTCTCATCATCTTCTCAGCCACCGGCAAGCTCTTCGAGTTCTCTAGCTCAAGGTATCTCTACTTTTATATCATTATTCTTCTATTTATTGTAGTTTTTCCAATCTTGTTTGTGTTATAGAGAAAATGGTTGGAGAGATGTTATTATGTCAATATATGTAGTTATATGAGATTTATTGTTATTTGACTTTATATAAATTAAATTATTCTTGGTCTTGGAGATATCATGTACGTAATCTACTCGTGTCACCGGCATAATAAGATGATATACTGAAGTAGGAAAAAGAAAATCTGACGAACTTAAATTATTGTACCTGCCCTCGTCCCTTTTTTTCCTAATGCAAATATATGAATTATGATAACTATCATATAACACATATTGTAATTAGGTTGAAATTTACTGAAATGTAAGTATGTGTTATTTACTTTTTAGTTAGACTTATATGGTTGACCTTGGTATAATAGGAAAGGGGAGAATAGATAGTGTGATTGTGGTAATATATGCAAGCATGTGCATATATGGATACATGGTACTTACCACAATTAGAATAACTTATTTTCTATTTATTTTGGTGTATTACAAAAGTCTTTTTGACAATGTCATTTGGTATGATTGGGGATTAAGTGTTAACCACTCGTTTATTTTATTGTGAGAAGCATATATAACTGGAATGTAGTCGTCTTCTAATAATATCATCTGCACATGTTTTGACGTGATGTCTACTTTTGATTTCTTTTTCTTTATGGTGAATAAAGCTATGCTTCTAGTGTATTCCTTAATTATTTAATGTCACAAATTGCATATTTGGACGAAAGAAATTTTCATATGAAAGATGGATTATTTGGTTTTTTAAAAAGATGTATTGTTTGTTGAAACGTGTAGAATGAGAGACATATTGGGGAAGGTATAATCTTCATGCAAGTAACATCAACAAAGTGATGGGTCAACCTTCACCACATCAACCAGGTATTCTCACTATCATTCACTATTTTTTCTGTCAACAAATCTTTCTCTTTATACTATTCTCCAATATTCACTTGTTTTGTTTGGTGTAAGTCCCAGAGTCTTAGAGACATCAAATGGGCATATCATAAAGTGTCATCATTAATCTTGGAGCATTAAATAACTTTGTCTTACATATCAGCCTAAAAAATGTTGACTTTACATCTAGCAGATTGAGGGATTGTAATCTCTCCCGGCTAAGTCAGGAAGTCGAAGACAAAACCAAGCAGCTAAGGTATGGCATCATTTATATGTTATGCTGGTTACAAAATCTCATGTACCTACGAGAGAAATGTTTGCAACTTTGCATATGTGGCTTTATGTTTTGACAATGATGTGTGAAGGTTACCCAATGTTTTAGAATCTATTTTATCTAACAAACGAAGTCATTTCATTTTCATTTGTAGCTTCCTCGATGTTTTATTACTAGATTTTAATAATTATTTATTGAATTTACAAGAGTTTAATAGTTTTGCAAGTATAACTCATTATTTTCATATTATTATGTAGCTATCAATATCTAGTATATGTGGATAATATTTGTTTGCTGGTTGGGTAACTTTTTGAATGACTCCAACCAACTCTACAAAAACCTTTGTTTCGAGATCATCAGAAAAACTACCGTAGTAGTTTTGGCGTTCCTAATTAGATATTATAAGACATAGTTTGTTTTCCTCTTATCTGATGTGAGTTAAGTTCTTTTTGGTATAATATCCACATTTTAATGTAGGCGTGTTTGTGTGTTATGTGAATCTAAAGTCTTCTCATGAAACTGAATATAACAGTACAAAGGTGATTGCTATATATGTTGTATTCTAACCGTAAAACAGAAAATTGAGAGGAGAGGAATCTTGAAGGGCTTAACTTAAGAAAGTTGCAGCGGCTGAAATGCTTGAATCCACTCACCGTTGTGGATGTGTCTGAGAAAAAGGTCATACGAAAATATAGACGTAAATAGCAATGCGAGTTTTTCTGTAACGTGCATATATATACCAACTGTCGACATTGTTGTTGTGTTGGTTGTTAACTAGGAGAGTTTTGATGAGCCAATCTCTTCACTTGAGAAAC